>LGRX02031965.1:0-21096 GCA_001247695.2 Cymbomonas tetramitiformis | reverse complement strand
TTTTATCGCAACAGGTCGCAGGGCCGCAGGAGGCACCGTTTGTATTGCAACAGGTCGCAGGGCCGCAGGAGGCACCGTTTGTATTGCGAGCGCGCAACTGCCAGAGGTTTCTTCGACGAGGGGGCGAAGTACAGTCCTCACACACAAAGTTAAAGGGGAATCTGGCACAAGGGGAATGGGCTAACCCCCGGACCCAAGCGCCGGCGCCGGGGAGTCTTCGTGCGGGCAGGGGATCATAGCCCTCACATGCAAACACCCGGGGCTCTTGGGACGGTAGGGTTGGACTGGTGCTTGCGAATCAACGTTGGAGGGGCTCTCGTGCGGTGGAGCAGCCTGTTGTTTGGTACAGGTACAGAAACGAGTACATCCTCGTACTCAAGCAACGAGGGCACGTTGGACGGTGGCATGTATTAGCGTTCGTGCATAAACACAGGGCGCGCACGAGCGCGAAGGGTGGACTGTAGGCCTCGCGCACAAGCATGTGGGTCGTCATGCAAAAAACAGATTGTGGTCCTCGTACTCAAACACGGGGGGCTTCTCGTCGCGGAGAATGGACGAGTGCAAACGCACAAACACTTGCGGCTCCTTGCACGGGGCGTTCGTAGCGCAGACCCACCAGGAGCTACCCAAGCGAGGGGGGCAAACTGTTACTCCCGCGCACAAACACTGGGGTCCTCGTGCAGGGAGATGGATTCTAGCCCTCAAACACTGCGGGTTCGTTGGACGTGGGGGATGGACACTAGCGCTCGCGCACAAACGCTGGGGGCTTGACTGGGTGCATGAACGAGATGGATTAGGGGCCACTGAAAAATAGCGTACTGAGGGGTGGTTCTGATTGTGAACAAACCTTTAAAATACTTGTCGTGCAGTATACCTAAGCTGCGAACACCAAGCGCCCTGCCGGGTATCATTGGGTGGGCACCGGTAATCGTGTGCGGGACTTACGATGGGCGTGTGCAGGATTGGCAGTTGGGTGGTCCTGCTTCCGTCTTCAGGATGCACTGCGACCTTTGGGGACTTCGGCCGGGAATACGTCCTTGCAGCCTCGCGAGGAGAGGGCGCCCCGCCAGGCGGGTCGCTCGCGGTCATTGCGTTCACCCGTGCCCGTTAGCCCAACATGCGACAGGTACGCAAAGTCCACGGGCTTGCACGACTGCTTAAGGTTCCGAGATGCCTTCAAGTTGCTGGACTGATATCTGAGTGACAGAAAACAGTTACACTGCGCGATTGCACAGATCACAGGGCATGCATGCTCATTGCTGCTGACATGTCTAGGTCGGTCGAACCATCACTCTCGAAGCCAAGATTGTGCACGCTGCTTCAATATTTGATGTGATGCGCGTACACGATGACCATTCCTATGTTCAAGAAGGTCGCCCTATACGAGCTTTCAACGAGAGAAGTATCGCTCTATCGATCTAGCAGTGCTGCTATATTGCCTCTTCAGCGTACAGAACTCAAACTTGAGACCAGAGGGTTCTTGGCCAACACAACACCGTAGACACGCTGAGGCCCAGAGAAAAGAAACTCGCAAAGTCATCAGGTAGAAGTCATCTTGGCTCCTGATTATCCATCAAGTGGTATACATGACTCAAACACGAATGCAAAAAAAACAAACGAGAGCAGACGAGAGCTCAAGCCCGAGCCGAGAGTCAGACGAGAGACTTGAGAGAGAGGAGAGTGGACTCGACCCACGACTGCGACTGGTCACGGTCGATGCCGATGCTGATGGTCATGGTGATTGGTCATGATCTCATGTCTATGTCTCAAGTGATGCAAGTGTCACAGTGACACCATTGAGGTTGTCCCCCTTGAGGTTTAATATAGTTTATGACATTTTCCTCAAATATATCGAACACTCCGGCAAGGGTTACAAATGGGAGATGAACTACGTGAGAATCCAGAAGGCACAAGAGAACACGAGCGGAAGGGGCAACACCCTAAACATCCCGGGTTGTGCATTCGCCGACGACAACCTCATCATCAGTGACAACCCGGAGGAATTCGTGGACATGGTGAACTCGTTCTCAACCTTTGACAGAAAAGGCTAATATATATTATATATTAGACTGGCGGAAGCACTAGCAGGGAGTGACACCGCAATTCACTGCAGACTAAGATGAGATGATAAAATAACTTTGGGGTTTTATTACAGCGGAACGAACTGGCGGAAGCAAGCTGACGTGGCACCTCGGGTCAAGGGGTGATCAGAGAGAGTGTGGCTGCCCCCCACCTTATGCGAGAAAGACAGATCCGCTGTCCGGCTAAGCTCGTTGAGAATCAAACTGATAATCACATAAACAGTGTCTGGCCGAGGCTTTATGCTCTCGGAAACCCAGACAGTGAAACAAGACTGTACTACTGTACTGTACTACTGTACAGTACAGTGCTAGGATGTCACGGACACGATACGGAAGCAGGGTCAGGCTAGGGGCTAGTCAGAGCCCATAATAACTAAGCCTAAACCCGAAGTCCAGCACACCACCCGTGGGTGTGACTACCTAGGAAAGCAGGTACAGCATAATACAGCCACGAGATAATAAACAAACACCTAACATTCACTTCCGTGGAAACCGATCACTTCTAGTTGGGTGCCGGGGTCTTGACCCGGTCATCCCACTACTGGGCTAAAGCTAATCAAGCTGCCAGGATAATTGATAAGAAACTCAGCCACTTTGAAGCTGGTCAGCAGAGCTGAGTTCAGCGGTTGGGATACAAGCACAGAAGATTCCCGAAGTGAATTGCAAGTTGTCTGTCGTAGATTGAGCACCACCAGACCCAAGCGGGCAAGGTGGATCCGTAGCAGAAAGCACAGTAACAGAAAACTGCAAGGATTCCGAAAACACTGAAGAACTTAAACAAGTAGATTCCCACGGCGGTTTGAGCATTGAAGAAGCATACACAAGAACCCCATCGTCTAGCGGCCAATCACGGATGTCTAGAGAACCAGACGGCGGATCCGAAGCAAAGAGATCTCCAGTAGACCGACGGACGGCGGCTCCGGGCTCAACCAGGCCCCTGTCACCACCGCCCACGGTAACCAGAGATGCCGTAGCGCTGGCCAGCAAGGAGCAACAAAGTACAGAAGTCATTAATGCACATCGGAGAAAGCTCGGCGGAGTCTGCGGACGGTACACCGGAGCTGCTACTGGCGATGCTCCCCTGTCAGAGTCATGCTCAAGAGTGTCGAAGGAGCCAAAAGCCACTTGCTGCCCGCCGTCAGAGTCATTGTCAGAGCTTTGGTCATTGTCAGAGACTTCAGAGCCAATGTCAGAAGTCTCAATCCTCATGCCAGCAAATAGCGGAGCCGGTGCAGAGTCGCCAAGCTGGAGTGACGGGACAGAGTCAGGCAAGCCGAGAGAGCCAGGGATAACTACTGGCGGGTCATGAGCCGCAGGCACACCACCAGCCACGAGTGCAGAGGGATGCCGAACCGCAGGTGGTGGCGGAATCGAACCCCGTGCACCCGAGTGGAATGTGGCCAGACCAAACTGAGCCATGCCGTCCTCGTCAGCTGCCGCATCCTGAGCGGAAGCCGCCGCATCCTGAAAGTGCCGCAGAGACGTGGGCTCAGCCGTCACAAAAGAATTTGCCGACAGCTCGCACACCTCTGGGCGACCCTCCATCGTGCAGAGCGACTCGAAGGCATGCTCATCCCCAACGTCATAGAACCGCTGGAAACGAACAGCCAGGCAGTCAGTCTCATAGCCCTCAACTGCACCACAATAGTGGGCAGAGTGAGGACCGCCGTTGGGGCATTCAGCATGCCAGTGCTTCAAACCACTTTGTGCACACTCCGCATTTCTGCAGTGGGGCACGAAGGCACCGCTCTTCTTGTCAAATGAGACAGGAGGAGCGGTGCCAAGTGGCTTAACACCAGCACGATGATGCGTAGCAGCAGAGCGGGTAAGGTGCTTACCCGCAGGCGGCGCCCCTTCCCGCTTCTGCCGCTTTAGGTCACGAATGTCCTGCTGCATGCGCTCCAGCTGCTTCTGCAGACTGGACAACGCCGCAGCTAGGTCAGACGCGCCATCGCCGAATGACAGAGCAGAAACATGGGTGTCAGAGACTTTCAGGCCGTGGCGGAACTGCTCCCGCACACGAGCCTGGATAGTCAGAAGAGACACTCCCTGCCGCTGGTCAGCCCGAGCCAGAGAATTAGCCAAGTCACGATACAGAGCCGAATTGCCGAGAGCTTTCAGAAACTGCCGCTTCACCGCGTCCTCTGGCAAGTTGTGGGAACGCTGAACGTCCCGCAACAGGCCATTGAACTCACGGATTCCACGGTCAGGATCTCCGCTGCTGGGGATGCGAACCGCCAGCAGCGACTCAAAAGAATCAAAGGGCTCTGAGCGTTCCTGGAGCATGCGTACCACCTCCAGGGCAGCACGCTTGCCATCTCCAGGAACGTCAGACCCAGACGCCTCAAGCCAATCGCGTGCTGGTGAGCCAGGCCGAGCCAGAAAAGTCAATGCCGAAAGCAGCAGTTCATTCGCCTCATGCCTGGCCTCAACAGTCACGTCAGCCAAGTCAAACAGGGGAGCAAATGCCGGTGACTGAAGCAAGAATTGCGTGCGCAGTTCATGCATCAACTGTGAAAAAACGTCAACCGCATCTGTCTCTGCTGTCCCAGTGAAGCGCTCCGATTTATCTCCGAGAATTTTCGTGGCAACGATTTTGGCAACTTTCCTGTCGAAATTCTCTCGAGCAAGCTGCTGAAATTTCTCAAGAACCTCTCTCGCAGCTGCGGTGGTCGGGGCTGGCAGCTGCGGCGTTTGCGGTGTCGCTGAGTGCTGTGCACCCACATCATCAAAAATCGTTTCTAATCTACGGACGCGAGACCGCGTCCTTCTATTTGCTGTAGCAACCATGATGGAGAGACTACGGAAGAGTTGAGCTAACCAAGGGTGGTGGTATAAAATCGTCACAGCGGCCAGATAAACCGTAGAAGTCTCGGCACAACAGATCGGAATTCACAGGTCGTGAGCGGAAGAATGAGAGCGGCCAAAATCCGCAACGTGTGGAGCGACCTCGCCAGAGCTAGTGGCACACGAAGCAAATCAACTCTCGTTGCGACGATACTGCTGCAAAAAAAATAATCCGTCACAAATTGCTGATCTCCTGCGCAGCGAAGGCGAGCACAAGGCGTGCCGCCATCACTGCCAAGCTAAAAGGCCATACCGTGAGAATAACACACCACCGCCCAAGTGGGCGCTCAGCCCCTCCTACGTCCTACTTAGCCGAACATGGCAACAGCAAGGCGCTGTGCCATCATCAGAACCACCGGAAAGCCGGTGCGGGCCATAACCTGCGAGAAAGACAGATCCGCTGTCCGGCTAAGCTCGCTGAGAATCAAACTGATAATCACATAAACAGTGTCTGGCCGAGGCTTTATGCTCTCGGAAACCCAGACAGTGAAACAAGACTGTACTACTGTACTGTACTACTGTACAGTACAGTGCTAGGATGTCACGGACACGATACGGAAGCAGGGTCAGGCTAGGGGCTAGTCAGAGCCCATAATAACTAAGCCTAAACCCGAAGTCCAGCACCTTATGGGGGGGGCTGAAAGTCTCATCTCACATCACACCACCTCACCCCGAAGGCGTGAGGTGCCACAACAAGGCAGGCAAGCCTGCATCCCAAACCTAAACCCTAGGCAAAAATAGGCAGCAGTTACAGGCCCAATGGGACCTCTTGCAGTTCGAAACTACTGTACTACATAGCTAGAGCCGTTCATTGCAAGTGTCTGTCTAACTTAGTGTTGCACACCACCAGACCGTGATGTGTGTGGTGGCAGGTCGATTGTGTCATTGGCGAGAGGCCGTGACCCCATGAAAGGTGGCAACCAGATGGGCTAGGGGCATACGCCCATGCATGTGCCGTGGGGATCACTACTCCCACGGGGTAGGCTGCCAAAATTACTAAGCAAGCAGGCTTAACTGGTTGACTGGCGGCGGCGTCCTCGATGATGCTAAGGTCCAACACCAGTTAAAATGGGATACGTCATCCCACCCCTGTGCGAGGCCACTCTAGAAAGTAGCCTAGCACCACCAGAGAAAATGCCACGGCGCAGGGAGGGCAAGATGGCCGAGGTCGCAAAATGCGAGGAGTGGTGAGAACGGCCAAGTCAAAGTTCTCGCCGTCGATGTCGTTGGAAACGCCGGTGTTGATGTTCGTGCTTGGTGCATAAGCACCACCAAGCACCACCAGACCGTAGCCAGTGGTAAATTGTCGTTGTTGAAGTAGTTCAAGCGCCGTTTGAACTGCGGTCATGCGCGCACTCTGACGCCCCGAAGCCATGACCCGTGAGCTGCAGAAATCTGTGACCCAAGGAGTTTGGGTATGGGTGGAAAACGTAAAATTCGGTAAAATTAACCAAACCAGCCGATGAAAACGTCAATCCTGGGTAGAATTTGACGAGGAAAACGGTGGCGAGGTCAAAATAGTCGTGCGAAAAGCGGATTTTCCTGCAGCGAAGGCGCTGCTGGCCAGAGTCCAAAGCGAAGTTGTCAAAGTTGATGAGCTTGTAGGTACGCGCAATATAAAAGAAAGACGAAAACTAAGGTCGTGCTAAGACGAAAGGTACGTGCGGATTACGTGCTGAGTACGTGCGGTTACGTGCGGGTTACGTGCGGGTTACGTGCGGGTTACGTGCGTGATCAAAGTAGCCGAGAAAAGGATGCCACACCAAAGATGGTGGACCGATAACCTGACAGAAAAGGCTAATATATATTATATATTAGACTGGCGGAAGCACTAGCAGGGAGTGACACCGCAATTCACTGCAGACTAAGATGAGATAATAAAATAACTTTGGGGTTTTATTATCGCGGAACGAACTGCTGGCGGAAGCAAGCTGACGTGGCACCTCGGGTCAAGGGGTGATCAGAGAGAGTGTGACTGCCCCCCACCTTATGGGGGGGGCTGAAAGTCTCATCTCACATCAACCTTCCTGCAAATGGTGGGCCTTCACCTTAGCCCATCAAAGTGCCACTACACGTCATACTTGCCCTATGCAGGGACTCCCCCGGAAGTTCGGATCAGAGACCATACGGGGGCCGTATGCTTAGTCCCACATCGGCCAAACTCAGTCCCCCTGGAATATTTGGGGTACCTCATCACGGTTGGAGATGGTGATGCAAGCCCCGCAGAAACATGGAAACTGACAAGCGCGCAGTGGAAGCGTGGTGGGCCCATAACCTGACAAGAAGTGAGAAATATATATGTGGATATATATATGCCGAATGCGTGGAAGCAGAACTGTCTCGCAGGGGCAGGTGCTCTCGGATACTAAGATGGTATAAAATACTTAGGTGAGTGTTTTATGGCACACGGCTAACTGTGACAACGGACACTGGTGACATCTCGGGCTGAGGGGTGACAGACAGGAGACCCACTGTGCCCCCCCCCTTACAGTGGGGGGGGGGCAAGATTGGGTTCCCCGTGAGAAACACCACAATATGAAAGTGTACAGGAAGATAAACAAGGCCATGGAGCGGTTCTCCAAGGGAAGCTTTAGGCAGACGGAATCAGTACGCATTCTAAATTCTGACGTGCTTAGTATTCTCCAATATTTCTTTGCTGCTAACTGGATGGCCAAGAGAAAAGTGCCAAGATCTGGAGACGGCGAAGCAGACGACACCACACTCGCAGGGATAACTCATGAAATTTGGCTTTTGGTGAGCAAGAAACTTAGTTGCATGTTGAACACCCCAAGGGCAGCAGTTTTTAACAAATCCACGGGATTAGGGTTCGGGGTAGACAATGTTGAGGCGATCTACTACACCGCCAAACTCGACAACTTGCTGCAGGCATTACAATCACCGAGCAAATACTGCTCCCTCACCACAATTGCCACGATAGGGAGCTTGCGAGCAACAACCGGATGGAATGCCCTACGAGGGGGCGTTCATGACAACAAAGAGAACCGCATCCCATCAATGAAGAAGTGCAGGCTTTACCCAGAGTACATTAGGGAGGCAGGGGAGGGCCTCCGTAGGAGCTCACATTACATTAACGTAAACCCTCACTGGTACAAGGGGAAGGATTGTACTCTACTCAATTTTATAGGGTTGCAGACCAAGGGGATAAAGAATACTGTAAGCCATCATTGCAGGCTTTCCTAGCTAGGGGCGCATGGCCACCTCACGTTGGGGGAGTTATATGGGAGAGTTGGCCATAGCGGAGGAGTGTTTGCCACGATACTTAACTCCCCGGACATGGGGGGCTTGTCATACACATCATTCCGTGACATGACACACCTAGGCTTGATTTCTTCGGGAGTGAGCATGGAGGCCCGGACCGAGCGGGAGTTGTCACGGTTGCTTTGGAGCAAAACGAAGAGATACCACGGAAATATGTGGGATAATCCCGCAAACTTCTCGAACACTGGCATTATGACAGGCCGCATGGACCTGTTCTCGTTGAATGAGAGGCACATGGCTACAGATGGGAGTTACGATCCATACACGGGCGAGGCGGGCAGTGCAGTGGTCACAGAGAATGGGACGTATATGCGCTCATCCACACCAGGGGAGAAATCGATAGCACGGGCAGAGGCATATGGGGTTGTGTCAGCACTGCTGCTACAAAAACCGGATAAGGATCCCATCATATACACCGATTCGCAGAACACCATAGATAACATCCGCAAGGTGCATGTGAAAGCCTGGGTGGACCCTTAAAAAGTGGAGGGCCATGAATGGGTACTCCTTGTACAAACTGGCTGCTGAACTGCTGAACAAGAGGGACCACATGGGGGCCACGACGGATTTGGTCCATGTGAAGGCACACACCGTGAGCGATGAATGGCCGAGCGTTCTGAATTCAAGAGCCGATGAGCAAGCCAAACAGGCTAGAAGTGGGCCGTGTATCTTCCGAGAACCATACCTGTTCTTGCCCAAATACTACGCGGTAGCAGCAGGGGGCGGACCTGATGGCCCCACCGTCCGTACGGACTACATGCATTCAAGATGGTACCGCGATTGGGACGAGCATCTTATGCAGGCCGCTTGGAGAAAAGCCGGAGACGCGAATCACATCAACTTTCTGAACAAACCGCAAATTTGGAGGGAGGCCTCTGCGACAAAGGGGGCAATCGGGGATAAAGACTAATATTTTTGCGGCTAAACTAGGTGTTGGTAGTCTGCCGACACCGAGAAACATACAGGTAACAAATGATAAATATTTCCCGGACCTGTACCCAGGGTACTTCTGCCCCCTCCACCCGACAGATGAATCGATCGCGAATGAGCACCACATTTTTTGTAAATGCCCAGCCACTGCGAGGATTCGGGAAACCGGACTAGAGGAGTTGTTGGGAAGGATTCAACAAGTGTTACCGGATACGGTGACTAAATTGCCTATGGAAGCATTGCGACGTATGCTACTCCCGGCCAGGCGGGAGGACTTCTTGTACGGCCGTACCCCGGGAGAACTTCGAGAATGGGTGGAGAAGGAACACGGAAGGAGGGTGGCGGAGAAGCTTGGCCGGAAATTGAGGCCGTGGGTCACGGAGTTTTTATTTAGTGTATGGTGCCAATATAACAAAAAAATGGTAGAGGGGGAACACGAGTTCTCGAGCCGTATCCAGAAGCGATATGGGATCTGTGCGGGTGATTTGAGAAGATACGAGAAGAGCGCGCGCCCGACAACGATGGGACAGGACCGTACGGTGGAGCCGGAAGAGGGACAGTCGGAGAGGCGAGAGGGAGTTTGTGATCGACTAGATTCGAATCTGGAGGGGGACACGGGGGTAGACGTAACCGGTATCTTGACACGGCAGGTGGAAATGGGGAATGCGGACATGCCAACCGAATCTAACCGCACACCACCGCCTCGTATCCATTTTCAAAATGATTGACACGCCTTGCAATATCGGAAAACCGAATTTTGAACGTGCTTTGAATATCCTTGTAGAGTCTTAGTACCGTTAAACACCTACTATAGTAAAACCCGCACGAGGTCATAGGCACATGGGTTCTTGATAGTTACCGTTACTAGCATATTCATGGATGCATCCGGAGCACCCCCTCTTCTTGGACGTCCCACCCTCACCCCCGGTTTTCAGAGCACACCCATTGGCTTTGGTATTGCTATGGGCTTACGCCAGACTTTGGTGGGCTTGAGGGGGGTGGGGGAGGGTGTGGCGGTTGACGGGAGGGGCGTGGGAGCAGGGGGTGCCGACCATTATGAGCGCGGAGGTTACCGATTTGACGCAGTAGTTAGTCTCGACCAGTGGGAGAGGATTGGTTGTCATGGCGGCTGCTGTAGAGTTAGATTAGTCGGATTCTCCATGTATGTGCTAGCAGGGGGAACTTTTAGGATAGGGACTGCCCTTGACCCTGTATGGTAGCCGGGGGCGAATTGGCTCCCCGGGGTAAATTAATTTGAGTCACAGTGACACCATTAGCGATATAAAGGCCTAGGCCTATAATAATAGTCACGGTCGTCAAGGTACTGTAGGGTGCTGGAATCTGTATAGGCAGCCCTGACAGGCAGGCGCCTATGACAGACCCCTAGGACCAACACTGGACTGCTGACTGATCTATAGGTTCGTGCTGTGACACACGCTGTGTCACAGGTAGGCTAGTTTCCGAGACCGTTGCGAGACCGTTCCGCGTATATCTAGCTTAGGGTTTATTTATCTTATGAGAGTTTATCCACACAGTTCGGGACCCTCTGATATCTAGTGAACTAGGATATTCCGGTAGGTCGTGGCCCCATCCACGCTTTATTCCACTTGCTAGTTTGGCCATGATTGGCTAAACGGCCGCTCGGAGAGGTGGTGCGCGTTTGCGCGTTTGGGCATCAGTGGGAAATCATGAGATGAGCAGCTTGCGGTGAGCGACTTTGAGCCGCAGCTATGGGGTGCCGGCTTGGATCGGGTTTCGTCGTCGCAATGTTCATTCACGGTTTTCTGCATGCTCTGATCCCGCCTGCTACCGTATTTTGGGCTGGTGACCTTGGCACCTTTGACTTCGACGACATCTTCCTTTGCCCCTCGCTTGCATGGCTCGACCGTTCCGTCCGTATCTGTGACGTCGCATTTTCCCCGCGACCCTACCCAAGCGTGCTGCAGCGTACCGCCTCCCCTCAGGCTTTTCTAGAGATGGGAGTCACTACGAGATCCAGGAAGTCCCTCACGAGGGACAGCGACATCGACGCCTCTCTGAGGTTGATCGACGGTGTTCGGAACACACCAACGGCAGCTACGCCGTCTGTTCCTACCCCCAACCCTGCATCGAACGATATAAATCGGTGTAAGAAGACTGGTACCAGCAAGAAGCGACAACAACAAAGACATCATATACATATACAAAGGTATGCCCGTTGTGAGGTCACAACTCTTTTAAGAGGGGAGATCTGTCAGGGTCATGACCGATGACATATGTGTCATACATGTCATACGTGTCATACCTGTCAGACATGTCATACCATACAGGATCATGACCGATGACATATGTGTAATACATGTCATACGTGTCATACCTGTCAGACATGTCATACCATGTCATGCCATGTCATGTCGAGTCGTGTCATATATTATTATGACAGTCGTCAGTACGGTCGACTATGACTGTACATGTCGCCAGATGATAAGTCACATCATCTGTCATTATTCAAGGAAAGACTTGAATGACCCTGTCATCGAGAGTTCGTACGTCGAACTCGAAGATGGCAAAGCAAGATACATCTTGAAGTAACAAACAAGAACCATCTTGGCTTTAAGCATGTGCGGAACACGCATGCGCAGTATGAACGAACTATTCGTTACCACAATACTGGTCGTTCAACCAACGTCTCGGGTTCACAACCCAATGGCGGTACCATCTATGCGATGGGAGACGTATGGTATAGATGAGCGAAGCGTTGGGCTTCAGCAGTATCTTCACACAGAAGTTCTGCAACTCATCCCGCTATTATCTGACGCTTGTGTTTGCCGTTCCACAACACAGCGCATACTTGTATTTTGTATGATATATTGAGGGCTTACTTATCTAGCCCTAACAGAATGGTATTCTAATTTAGCTCGTCAAGGCACGAACAGCACGAGAACTCAATGGTGTGCAGCGCATAGATATCATTAATTTGTGTTGACAGGTTGCGGAGCTTAAGTTCATAAGGCGACGCACTTGAATAAATCGAATATTTGATATATCCGCTGCAATAGCGAAGATAGCGTGCGAGAAAATTGTCGCGTTCGCAGAAGCGCACTCGCAGGAAACAGCTGATCGCATATACTACACGATAAGGTGTGCATATGGCATACATCCGCGCAGCAATGAGATGTACTCGCATAAATGGTTCGCAAATGTACATATCTTCGCAGATGCGACGCGGAAGCATAAATCACCAGCGGAATCGATATCCGCGAGGAAAGTTATCAGCGCAGCATTACAATTTTCGTGATTGCACCAAATTGCTTTTTGTACGGCTTTATACATGTTGATGCGTGATAGACTAATTCGCAGTTGGCAGCATGCGCGATGGTCGCATGTTTTCGCAGAAGTGGATCGCAGCTTACAGCATGCATGTCAATTACATGCACGCGCTTGTATGAATCACATTCGAAAATTGTTCAGAATGATATATGGCATAGTAATCATCGACGGAATTTTGATCCGTACATAATTCAGCGCTCGTATCATGCGCTGATAAATGGCGACGACGATACATGCTTTTCATCAGCAGCGCGCCCTATTGCATAAGTTATTTGCAGCGTGCTACGAAAGATTTCAATTTGCGATGATGATGATGTCAAGATGTTGCTATGATCAACTGCACAATACATACTCACATCAAAATACTCTGCAAAACAACTAATACTCGCAGGCATATTTTGGATGCATGCATGATTGACATCTGATATTATACTGCAGCACACACCACATATTGATGACTGCACAAATATTCAAGTTGTCAGCATTTCATGCTTATCTCAATATAGTGTGCAAGATGTTTAATTGAACACACACTAACATGCAGCACACATTACATGCAGCATCTGAGTATATACACATTCTATACTGAATGACTGCCACACTGTAAGTTGTGCATGCATCATCATAACAGATGTTATATATGATCCAGCTTGATCACGGTAGCAGCTGGAATAGATGGCATCCTATCACAATACATTAGACATGCACAAAAGCATATTGCTGTGCATGCTAACTATATTCGAACCCATATAGTGAAAGGTGCCTGTTCAGAGGTCTTAACACAGTAATTAGCTCGTTATGTCCCGGTGGAGTCGAGATACTCCTCGGACCACATATCGTTCTACTGTGAATCACTGAAAGGATTGCTCACCGGAACTATATGTGAAATAGACCAGCAACTCATTTTGTAAATGAGATTATCTTGGAATTACAATAACCTCTAACCTAATATATCATGCTAGATTCATTCAGTGCATGGTATACTGATTATCCTGCATGATAAACTGTCTGGAAATATTGTAATGTCCAGAACTTATCTTCCTGTAAAGTGTGTAAAAGTGAGCACACACACACACACACTGGCAAAAAGTACCAATCAATAAGTACTATACATGCACACACACTGCATTATTGTATGTATTGATATTCACTGATTCGTAGTGAATTGACCAACTTTAATATCTATCATGTATATGATAATGTAGATAACACTTCACAAACACATGTGCGTGTGAAGTGTCAGTGATGGCGATAGATATGGGAACAGATAATCCAACATGCTGAAGGGCTGGATGGAGTTATCTCCAGACCCGAAGGCAATATACTGTGCCCATGCAACAGCTGGTAACTGTTGGGCGCAGTCCATTCGCCATTCCACATATCATCGCTGGAGCAACAACAACAAGTACATTGCATAATGACAATTGATACAGATTTGATCAGTTCAAAATGCATGTAACTCTTTCAGAGCAGTAACTATATTGACATCTGATAGAAGTTGTCGAGGACAAGCACACACATACAAATGTGTTGTGTCAAACTGCTTTGATTATATCAAGCAATGTCCTGATATGTTTAAAATAAGAGATATCATTTTGATAAATCTTAGAGCACAGACCTATGCTCAAAACATATCATAGATTGATAAATATCACTAAAGTGGATAATCCGCTTAAGTTGATAACTCTATATATCATCAAAAAGTACATTTACTGCCATGGGTTTAAATCAGTAAAACCCAGAAATGTGATCAACCTCAGATGTTGATATACAGCATAATTCACTTTTATGCCATGAAATTTATCATGTGCAAAGGTAAAGTGATTTGCAGTGCTCTGTACTTTACATTCCACACACACACAGAGATATGTATATACAGTAAAACGCGGTCTATAAGAAGCCGGTGCAAAAACGCTAGCGGCTGGTTTCTTAAACGACTTTCCATATTTAATATGACATTTCATTACACTTTCAACGGCTAGTAGCCTAAAACCTAGCGGCTAGCTTCTTATAGGTCCATGTTCTTATATACCGCGTTTTACTGTATACATATAGCCAAAAACGGCCAAAATGGGTGAAATCCGTTTGCGATAGATTTGAAAATGGAAAATCGGACCCTATTTTATTTGATAATATGATTTTATACCTATTGAGGTATGAGAAAATCATAATGACACATGTCATATCTCGTGTAACACCCTAGATAATAGGTGTGGAATATGTGGGGGTATACATATTGGCTGTAACACTAAATCGGTCAAAATGCTGTACGTGTAATTTTTTGAAAATTTGGGATTGATTTTTTTTTGCTAAAATGAATATTTAGCTATCAAATAACAATCCCTGATTTATGCAGCACGTGTAACACCCTGTAACACCCTAAAAATTGAATGTGTGTGTCAGGGGTGTAACATACCTCCTGAAAACCACGTAACATTCAGTATGGTATTAAATGCAGTTTTGCTTAAAAATGGTTGCAAAATATTTATACTGCTTTATTTTTACCTATTTTAGGGTTACTGATACCATGTAACACCCTAATCATATTATTGGGTATATGGGCCACTGTAACCTGACATGCCCTAAAATGCCACTATATATTCGATAAACTTCGTGTTTGGCATTAACATATCATGCTGTATTCGACACAGACATGATAATATATCGGGCAACAACCCTAAAACTGTAACAGATGCTTCCTATATGGAATGCATGCTATTTATGAGGTACAGGCAATTGACAACTGCCTATCCGAAGCTACCGGAGATATCGACTGAGGTAGACGGAGTTGTGATCCTAAGTTGTGCTTGACAAACATAACTAAATAAATTTCACATTAGTACGTGGCGAATCCATTCTCACTCATCGCGATAGATGTTCGTCAAAGCGTGCGTACTGGACCATATTAGAGTGAGCAGACCGGGTAAAGATTATAAGTCCAATCCCGTTAAGCAGGGCCACTCTGTTTGCAATAAAACAAGCCCCCGGTGAAATAACTCCGGAAACAAACACGGGCTCCCCGTTGCCGCCTATGATCCTCCAAAGTAGCTTAAGGAGGGGAGGAAGGGTTGGGTGCAATATATCAGGCCGAGAATCGTTCGATTATAAATCGTTAAATCGTGGGATCATCGTTCGCAAAGCGACGACGGCTAGCGCAAATAATCCGTAACGTACACTTCGGATGCTTTGAATCGTCACTCTGACGCACGATGCGTGTGGATCAATCAGTAATCCAGCGTCAATCTGTATCACGAAACGCAATTCATTGAACCTTGAAACGTCACTCTGAAATACGATACGAACTTCAAAGGGGGCTACATCCTAAGAACTGTAAGGTGAGGGACTAAAGTGGACTCAGTTCCCCCAATAACCTAAAAGCACCATGAGGGACGCCTCAAATCGGTGTAAGAAGACTGGTACCAGCAAGAAGCGACAACAACAAAGACATCATAGACATATACAAAGGTATGCCCGTTGTGAGGTCACAACTCTTTTAAGAGGGGAGATCTGTCAGGGTCATGACCGATGACATATGTGTCATACATATCATACGTGTCATACCTGTCATACATGTCATACCATGTCATGTCATGTCGAGTCATGTCATATATTATAATGACAGTCGTCAGTACGGTCGACTATGACTGTACATGTCGTCAGATGATAAGTCACGCCATCTGTCATCATTCAAGGAAAGACTTGAATGACACCTGTCATCGAGAGTTCGTACGTCGAACTCGAAGATGGCAAAGCAAGATACATCTTGAAGAAACAAACAAGAACCATCTTTGCTTTAAGTATGTGCGGAACACGCATACGCAGTATTATGGAGCGAACATAGTATTCGTTCTGACGATACTGGTCGTTCAACCAACGTCTCGGGTTCACAACCCAATGGCGGTACCATCTATGCGATGGGAGACGTATGGTATAGATGAGGAAGCGTTGTGCTTCAGCAGTATCTCTACACACAGAAGTTCTGCACTCATCCCGCTATTATCTTACGCTTGTGTTGCCGTTCTACAACGCAGCGTTTACTTGTATTTTATATGATATATTGAGGGCTCGCTTATCTAGCCCTAACATCTGAGTTCATCGATATTCCGCATAAAGTCATACTTCTGCTGGATGGTTTCTGGTGAGGTGTGCGCGTCCATATCTGTGACTCCTCCTTCGCTCATATTTCTCCTGTGTGAGATTATCAGGAACGCGACAACCAAGTGCGTTAGAGTTTTGATGTTGTTTTTCTTTTTTCTTTCAGTTGTGCGAGATGTTGTACCCTCACTGGAGAGCTCAAGGCTCTCCAGCTTCTCCAGGCGTTTTGTTACTCTTTCCCCAGGACCTTCGTAAAAAACTCAGGTCGCTGGGTACTCAAAAATCATATCACATATCAAGGAATCATACAAGCTAAAGCGAGATCATACCGCAGGGTTTAGGGTTTGAAGCAAAAGACACCATATTTCACTATAAGAAGCAAAACAGGGGTCGAAAAATACCTTCTGGTCGACAATATTCTACGAAAAACGTCTACTCAAACCTAAAATATTATCATAAATAATATGCGCGAAAAAACATTTTTTCCAGTGCTCGCGCCCTTCGGACGCTGAGGCGTTTTTTTGAACTTTGAACTTGAAAGGCGTTTTTTAAAACTAACACTAAACGTACTCGGGGGTCAATAGACTTGGCGGCAGACGCTGTTAAACATGCCTCCTATTGCGCTCAACTTGAGAAAACGTGAGAAAATAATAGGGTGTGAGTTATGCATTCCCGCTGGTGCGTGTGGGCGGGAATGGATTGTCCAGAGTTTGGCGGGCAATGCCCCAACCCCCTTGACTATAGATTGAAGGCTCGAGTGACCGCATGTGACCCGGACAACGCACCTGACAAGCGATTCGAAGTGACGTTCGAATATGCCGGAGACAAACACGCGAAGTGTGTCCCTCGTCTTCACCACCGTGTATTTGCACTTGGGTGAATACATGACAATACACATGCTCAAAACACAATGGATTGCCTTGTTGAGATGAAACATGTTTGGTCTATTAATGTATTTTGATGTACAAACTTTTGCAGCTGCTTGAGCAGTACCCATTAACGTGAACTTATTTCCCCCACGAAACCCTACGAAAATAACGGATTTTAGCCAATTTTAGGGCTTAATGAACCCCGACACCCCCATGGTAACGTAGCATGCCTACGATATGCACATGCCTCCCCAAGTGATGTACATCAAAACTTAACATTGTCAACTATCATATATGAAGTGCCAACCCTAAGATCGCATACTACCGCCTCCCTCCGTACGGCACGGATCTACCAATATTTGTGACACTTGTAAACCCACCGTAAGCAAATTTCCCAACCCACCATAATATTTGGCAACTTCATGCGCCTCTTACATATCGAAAACACCTTAGAATGGTGCAAAGTATGTTTTCCATGTTCGAAGGGTGATACGGCGAGATAAACAGGCCGTGAATATATTAACAATATACAAGTTAACACTGCGTTGTTGGACAGCAGCAACGCAAGTGTAAGATATAGCGGGTGATGAGTGCAGTCTCTGAGCGTGAAGATCTGCTTGAAGCCCAACGCTTCCTCATCTTATACCATACGTCTCCTATCATCATAGATAGTACCGCCATTGGGTTGCACATGGCACCCATGACAGTCGGTAAATGACCATCTAGGAATCGGTTCTTCATTCCAAAAACGATTGTTTGTTCGCGCGAAAAATGGAACCGGACAGTGCGGCGGTCTCCGCACGCGGAGCGGTCCGACGTGGCAAGTGGAGGCGGCGGGCATCCAAATATTTGTTTTCAAGTGTTTCAAAAAACATTTTCTGGTCTGGACGTTCGCTAACGACCTAGCAGCACCCTGTAAGAACGCGTATAAGGTGGACTAACGCGCAGGTATAAGCTATTTGCGTACTGCCCAGCTGTGTGAAACTAGGAGAAATCTAAGAATTGGAAACATAGAGTGGTCAAATGTTTTGCTGAGATTGTAGGTTACCCCTTTTAAAAAACTTTTGGTGTTAACGAATTTTAAGTTCGGGCTTGAAACGACGATCGCTCGAAATTGGAAGACGCCACTCCTTCCAATTTTATTTTTTTTTGTTTTTGGTTTGAAATGCTTCCAAAATGATCATGAGTGACCGGAATGTCGTTGGTTCATCGCCGGGTGCCCCGTACGGCCGTGTGTCGCTTGAATTGGATAGGGTTTCCTTACGTATGTACCCGACTAACCCGTGATAGTGCGAAACAGATAGCAAGTTCGGAGTGGTTTGAGTTATAGTTTGTTATATGCTTATGAAATGCTTCCAAAATGATCATGAGTGACCGGAATGTCGTTGGTTCATCGCCGGGTGCCCCGTACGGCCGTGTGTCGCTTGAATTGGATAGGGTTTCCTTACGTATGTACCCGACTAACCCGTGATAGTGCGAAACAGATAGCAAGTTCGGAGTGGTTTGAGTTATAGTTTGTTATATGCTTATGAAATGCTTCCAAAATGATCATGAGTGACCGGAATGTCGTTGGTTCATCGCCGGGTGCCCCGTACGGCCGTGTGTAGCTTGAATTGGATAGGGTTTCCTTACGTATGTACCCGACTAACCCGTGATAGTGCGAAACAGATAGCAAGTTCGGAGTGGTTTGAGTTATAGTTTGTTATATGCTTATGAAATGCTTCCAAAATGATCATGAGTGACCGGAATGTTGTTGGTTCATCGCCGGGTGCCCCGAACGGCCGTGTGTCGCTTGAATTGGATAGGGTTTCCTTACGTGTGTACCCGACTAACCCGTGATCGTGCGAAACAGATAGCAAGTTCGGAGTGGTTTGAGTTATAGTTTGTTATATGCTTATGAAATGATACTAAACATGATCATGAGCTGTGCATGCATGGGAAACAAGTCAAGAACGGATGCTTGTGGCAAACAAGTCAGCAACAAATGCTTGTGGGATGCACTTATTTTGAAGTGTACTGTCAAGTAGTAAACAATAGCAAAACTAAATAGCAACTACTTCCCCGCCATCGAGTGGAAAAGCTCGAGGATCTTCTCGGACTTGCCCTCCTCGCCTTCTTCGGCATCAACATCCCCCGAGACGATCTCCTTGTGGATGTTGAGCTCGATCTCCGCAGCCGCCACCGTATCGTCGTCCTCGCTCTTCAGATAGGCTGCGAGTTTTTTTGCAGCCTTCTGGCAAGCCGATAAAAATGCGCGGAGCTCGTCTCCGCGCATCCTTTTCTGCGGTGGCTTTTCCGGGGTCCTTTTCCGGGGGACCGCCGGGGGAGCCATGAGCTCCTTGAGCTTCCCTTTTTGGCCTCCCTGCTCCGTGTTGCTCAGCAGGTGCTGGGTACACGCCACCATCCCTTCGTGGGCGGCGGGGTTCTCCCCTTGGCCCGACCGACCGGCCGCCAGGCGGGTGAACTGCGAATACATGTTGAACATGAGCGCCATATGGGCGCCCTGTCTGCTCAGCTGTTCCTTCGCCAGGTCGGCGTTGCAGGCGAACGCCTGCTTGAGGTCGGACGTGTGTCTCTCGTCCTTCTCCCCCAGCAGCGCGGTGAAATGCTCAGCCGCCAACCGCCGGCCTCGCTCCTCCGCGGACTCGGCCGTCAGTTGGAGCCGCTCCTTCCCCTGCTGCTCCAACTGACGGCGAAGCTCCTCGCACACCTTCGCCTCCTTTTGCCGCTCGGCCTCCGCCAACTCCGCCCGGAGCTCCTTCTCCTTCAAGAGCACGGCCTGCTTCACCTGCTCCTCCGTGGTCCCCCCAGCTGGAGTGGCTCCCCCGATCGCCCTCTCCAAACTCCGCGCCTTCTCCTCCGCATGCTTCGCCTTCAGCTCGATCCGGCGGAGCTTCTCGGCGTACTTGATCTTCTCCGCATCCTCCAACACTTTCGCCTGCTTCGCCTTTTCCTCCTCCGCCGCGACCTTCTCCTCCCGCTGCCGCTTGTGGCCGCTCACGCTCTTCGCCCTTGTCTTCTGCGCGCTCTTGGCCTTCTGCTCCTCAGGCTTCGCGAAGTTGCATCCGTCTTCCTGGTTGCCTGACCACTTGAAGGTGATCACCTCCCTGGCCATACCCCTTTGCAGGGTCTTGGTGGTCAGCGCCCCACCTTTTTCCCCCACCGCCAGCCCCCTCGCGGCTGATCTGCGCCACGGTCATCTTGGCCGCATCCCGCGTCCGCTGAATGATCACGCCCATTGCCTGAGAAAGGGCGTACCGGAACGCCATCAAGCTGCGCTTTTCCTTCTCCAGGTCAGCCTGCGTCAAGGCAATCTGACGTCCCTGGGAGCTTCTGCTGCTGCTGCTGCTGCTGCTGCTGCCGCCGCGGGGGTGAAGGGCCATGAACTTCTTGTCCCTCACCAGCAGTGCCTCCGATCCACGTCCCAATGGCAACTGCAGCACCTGGAAGTCCCACTCCTCAAACCCCGACCTTTTTTGCAGGAACACCAGGCCCTGCGTCTGGCCGCCGTTGGTGCGCAGCACATACCCCAGGCGCAGCACCCCACCGTGCGCCATGGGCAGGTTTTCGTAGTCCTCTTTCAGGAGCACGGGCATTCCCGTGCAGACCAGGCCCGATGTCTTGTCGGGGTACAGCACGTCCGCCCCCCCGAAGACCTGCAGCTTGATGCCCGTGTCCATAAGGCC
>LGRX02031964.1:0-14787 GCA_001247695.2 Cymbomonas tetramitiformis | reverse complement strand
TTGCACATGGCACCCATGACAGTCGGTAAATGACCATCTAGGAATCGGTTCTTCATTCCAAAAACGATTGTTTGTTCGCGCGAAAAATGGAACCGGACAGTGCGGCGGTCTCCGCACGCGGAGCGGTCCGACGTGGCAAGTGGAGGCGGCGGGCATCCAAATATTTGTTTTCAAGTGTTTCAAAAAACATTTTCTGGTCTGGACGTTCGCTAACGACCTAGCAGCACCCTGTAAGAACGCGTATAAGGTGGACTAACGCGCAGGTATAAGCTATTTGCGTACTGCCCAGCTGTGTGAAACTAGGAGAAATCTAAGAATTGGAAACATAGAGTGGTCAAATGTTTTGCTGAGATTGTAGGTTACCCCTTTTAAAAAACTTTTGGTGTTAACGAATTTTAAGTTCGGGCTTGAAACGACGATCGCTCGAAATTGGAAGACGCCACTCCTTCCAATTTTATTTTTTTTTGTTTTTGGTTTGAAATGCTTCCAAAATGATCATGAGTGACCGGAATGTCGTTGGTTCATCGCCGGGTGCCCCGTACGGCCGTGTGTCGCTTGAATTGGATAGGGTTTCCTTACGTATGTACCCGACTAACCCGTGATAGTGCGAAAGAGATAGCAAGTTCGGAGTGGTTTGAGTTATAGTTTGTTATATGCTTATGAAATGCTTCCAAAATGATCATGAGTGACCGGAATGTCGTTGGTTCATCGCCGGGTGCCCCGTACGGCCGTGTGTCGCTTGAATTGGATAGGGTTTCCTTACGTTTGTACCCGACTAACCCGTGATAGTGCGAAACAGATAGCAAGTTCGGAGTGGTTTGAGTTATAGTTTGTTATATGCTTATGAAATGCTTCCAAAATGATCATGAGTGACCGGAATGTCGTTGGTTCATCGCCGGGTGCCCCGTACGGCCGTGTGTAGCTTGAATTGGATAGGGTTTCCTTACGTATGTACCCGACTAACCCGTGATAGTGCGAAACAGATAGCAAGTTCGGAGTGGTTTGAGTTATAGTTTGTTATATGCTTATGAAATGCTTCCAAAATGATCATGAGTGACCGGAATGTTGTTGGTTCATCGCCGGGTGCCCCGAACGGCCGTGTGTCGCTTGAATTGGATAGGGTTTCCTTACGTGTGTACCCGACTAACCCGTGATCGTGCGAAACAGATAGCAAGTTCGGAGTGGTTTGAGTTATAGTTTGTTATATGCTTATGAAATGATACTAAACATGATCATGAGCTGTGCATGCATGGGAAACAAGTCAAGAACGGATGCTTGTGGCAAACAAGTCAGCAACAAATGCTTGTGGGATGCACTTATTTTGAAGTGTACTGTCAAGTAGTAAACAATAGCAAAACTAAATAGCAACTACTTCCCCGCCATCGAGTGGAAAAGCTCGAGGATCTTCTCGGACTTGCCCTCCTCGCCTTCTTCGGCATCAACATCCCCCGAGACGATCTCCTTGTGGATGTTGAGCTCGATCTCCGCAGCCGCCACCGTATCGTCGTCCTCGCTCTTCAGATAGGCTGCGAGTTTTTTTGCAGCCTTCTGGCAAGCCGATAAAAATGCGCGGAGCTCGTCTCCGCGCATCCTTTTCTGCGGTGGCTTTTCCGGGGTCCTTTTCCGGGGGACCGCCGGGGGAGCCATGAGCTCCTTGAGCTTCCCTTTTTGGCCTCCCTGCTCCGTGTTGCTCAGCAGGTGCTGGGTACACGCCACCATCCCTTCGTGGGCGGCGGGGTTCTCCCCTTGGCCCGACCGACCGGCCGCCAGGCGGGTGAACTGCGAATACATGTTGAACATGAGCGCCATATGGGCGCCCTGTCTGCTCAGCTGTTCCTTCGCCAGGTCGGCGTTGCAGGCGAACGCCTGCTTGAGGTCGGACGTGTGTCTCTCGTCCTTCTCCCCCAGCAGCGCGGTGAAATGCTCAGCCGCCAACCGCCGGCCTCGCTCCTCCGCGGACTCGGCCGTCAGTTGGAGCCGCTCCTTCCCCTGCTGCTCCAACTGACGGCGAAGCTCCTCGCACACCTTCGCCTCCTTTTGCCGCTCGGCCTCCGCCAACTCCGCCCGGAGCTCCTTCTCCTTCAAGAGCACGGCCTGCTTCACCTGCTCCTCCGTGGTCCCCCCAGCTGGAGTGGCTCCCCCGATCGCCCTCTCCAAACTCCGCGCCTTCTCCTCCGCATGCTTCGCCTTCAGCTCGATCCGGCGGAGCTTCTCGGCGTACTTGATCTTCTCCGCATCCTCCAACACTTTCGCCTGCTTCGCCTTTTCCTCCTCCGCCGCGACCTTCTCCTCCCGCTGCCGCTTGTGGCCGCTCACGCTCTTCGCCCTTGTCTTCTGCGCGCTCTTGGCCTTCTGCTCCTCAGGCTTCGCGAAGTTGCATCCGTCTTCCTGGTTGCCTGACCACTTGAAGGTGATCACCTCCCTGGCCATACCCCTTTGCAGGGTCTTGGTGGTCAGCGCCCCACCTTTTTCCCCCACCGCCAGCCCCCTCGCGGCTGATCTGCGCCACGGTCATCTTGGCCGCATCCCGCGTCCGCTGAATGATCACGCCCATTGCCTGAGAAAGGGCGTACCGGAACGCCATCAAGCTGCGCTTTTCCTTCTCCAGGTCAGCCTGCGTCAAGGCAATCTGACGTCCCTGGGAGCTTCTGCTGCTGCTGCTGCTGCTGCTGCTGCCGCCGCGGGGGTGAAGGGCCATGAACTTCTTGTCCCTCACCAGCAGTGCCTCCGATCCACGTCCCAATGGCAACTGCAGCACCTGGAAGTCCCACTCCTCAAACCCCGACCTTTTTTGCAGGAACACCAGGCCCTGCGTCTGGCCGCCGTTGGTGCGCAGCACATACCCCAGGCGCAGCACCCCACCGTGCGCCATGGGCAGGTTTTCGTAGTCCTCTTTCAGGAGCACGGGCATTCCCGTGCAGACCAGGCCCGATGTCTTGTCGGGGTACAGCACGTCCGCCCCCCCGAAGACCTGCAGCTTGATGCCCGTGTCCATAAGGCCGCTCTTCGGCCCGTAAAACCGGGTGACGAAATTCCCCTTCATGGGAATGCCCGCTTTCGTCACCGGCTGCAGCTCCGCCCTGGGCACCGTCTTGAGGGCGCCCGTCTCCATCACGCCGACCTCCACCTTCTCCTCCGTGACCGAAGACTGGAGGATGACCACTTCGGAGCCCAACATTGCGAGGCCCCCGTCGAAGATGACGTTGTAGTCCACGCCCAAGAGGTTGGCAACCTCCTCGCCTTCCAAGCGCCTGCTTCGCCGGCGAGCTGCGTACTCCACCGTAAACTCTGTCAGGTTGTACACGGGCACATCCGATGACCTATCCACGTACGAATGTGCCCCCGACGGACGTTCGGCCCCAGCTTTACGGCGTTCGACGGAATCGTCGGCCAGGAACAGCCAGGGTAGGCTTCCCCAAAGTGGAAAACCCCACGCCGGAACATTAATACCTCATATGCCTGCCCTACAAAAAGGGACTCCCTTGCATCACACCGCATGTGAGAACCCGGAAATATCCCCACAGGGTACCCTGGAGTGAAGCAAAAAATAAGGGATAGTTCTGTGCCGTCTAAATGCGGGCTCTGCAGATCAGCCCCGGGCAGCGTCAGCAACGCAGACATCCCACCTTTCCCCTTGCGAAGTACGTCCGGTCGCACGGTCGTGCGCTTCCACCCTGGGTTTGCAATGACCTGCCTCCCTACCTCCGCAATCATCCTCCCCAGAAAACACCTCCGATCCACGTCTCCTATCCACCTACTACTGTCGTAGCGTGCATCCCGGTCCTCTGAATTCAGGTCGGCGAAGCTATTCAACCACTCCCCGGTCACGCATCCATCGTGCTCCTGAGGGGAAACTTCGACGCCCTCAACCCGTGCCACGCAAAACCCTTCCGTTTCCATGTCCCTCTCCCATCCTTCGGGCATTAACACACGGATATTGCACAGGTCGTCCTCACCTGGCGATGGCGTTTCCTTCTCATCCACCGCCTTTCCTCCCAGCAAGTTCTGGCTGACGGTCTCGCTGTCAGACTCCTCTGTGTGTGCTGCTGCTGCTGCTGCTGCTGCTGCTGCTGATGCTATCAATCCTGCTGTTGCTTGGGCTAGTGTTGCTTCTGCTGTTGCTTCTGTTGCTGCTGGGGCTGCTGGGGCTGCTGCTGCTGCTTCTGGTTTTGCTTCATGCCCGTGTCCATAAGCTGCTGCTGCTTCTTCTTTTGCTTCTTTTGCTGCTGCTGCTGCTGCTGCTGCTGCTGCTGCTTCTGCTTTTGCTTCTGCTGCTGGGGCTGCTGCTGCTTCTGTTGTTGCTTCTGCTTTTGCTTCTGCTGCTGGGGCTGCTGCTGCTTCTGGTTTTGCTTCTGCTGCTGGGGCTGCTCCTGCTTCTGCATTTGCTTCTGCTTCTTCTGCTGGCTCTGGCAGGGCTGCTGCTGGCGCCAACGCCGTCAGGATGCGGTAGTTTTCGTCATCAAAGTCGACGGTCTCTTCCGCCGGTTGCTTGGGGACTTGGAACTTTTTAATGACGTGCACCAGATGCTTTTGAGAATGCGGCAAGTACTGATTTACTCGCACCAATGTGAGCACCGCCTTCATCAGCAAGTTCTCTGAGTAGTTCCAGAGAACCAACCGGTCGTTGTCCTCGTCCGAATTCTCGAGTCCAGCGGGCTGCTGGACCCCGTCCTCGTTCAGCTTGTACATCACCTCAAAACCGTTCTTAGTTGCGAAGGTCGTGTACTTCTTCTCTGGGTCCTCTGCGGGAAGCTGTGCGCAGGGGATCTCAATTTCGTCCTCTTGGTCGTCCTCCACCTCGTCCTCATCCTCGTCCTCATCCTCCCCTTTGCCCTCCTTCTTCGCCTCCTCCTTCTTCTCCGCCGCGTCCCCCTTGTTGAAAATATCAAACAATCCTGGTTTTGTGCCTCGTTTCTCCGCCTCCTCCATCTTTTCCACGAACTGGGTTTGCGTCACCGATTTCAGAAATTGCCACGACGCCAGGTTGCGGTAACACGCCGCGTCGGCCGGCGTGTAGTGTTCAAAACAGTTCTCAATGATATCGGGAGTGAGCAACACCTCCAACCCCGTTCCGGACAGTTGACTTTTGTTCCCCGAAATGGGGAAAATCGTTTGCAGCTGCTCGTCCGTCAACAAGCGTTTAAGGATCTTGGCGCAGTGTCGGACCTCTTGTGTGCCGCTGTTGTCAAGGTCTTCCACCGATTGCGCTTTGAAGCCTTCACCAAAGAGTTTTTCGTCAGACATGATTACGTAGGAGTATGGTAAGTGAGAAGAAAGAAGATAAAAAGTTGTGTCCACAGAAAAGTATACTTGCGATAGTGAAAATCAACTCTTAAAGATAGCATATCGCGAGTACCGCGCTAGTACCACACTATTAACGCACTACTCACGCCACTAGTCCGTACTAGTCGCGCGACTAGTGCGAAATCAGATCGCACTAGTGATATGACTAGTGCGATCTGACTACATGTGACGATTGAAAGGCAATCAAACGCTCGAACGCCTGGAACGTCGCGCCGGTCATTAGTTTTGAAACTATGAAGCTTAAACATTTGAGAAGGCGCCAAGTCGCTAAAGCGGGAAGGAAGGAAATATGTTATGCTCGTCGTGCTCTGAAGGCGAATCTGAGCTTAGCGCTTCGTCTAATTCTTCTGGTTCAGAAGATTATTACTATGAAACGGTGGAAGACTTTATATGCAAGACGAAAACCATCAACCCAAGAAAGGCGAAGCGTTCCGAACCGGAAGCAGAATCCAAAACGTCGGGATATGGGCCCAACAATACTGCGGAAAGCGTGACAAAGATCGGGGATCTGATGGACCCCGCCAACGAATGCAGGTGTGGGAGGCGCTGTCTGTCCCAATTCGAGTATCGTCCCGTGCAGGCGTACTTACGTGAGAAGTCTACGCTAAACGGTCGCCAGTTCAAGGAGAACATCGTCGCGGAGCTCACTCGTGCGCGTAGGTTCAAGCCCGGTTCGCAGAAGCTTGAAATAGAGATGTTCGACTCGCTGACGTTCCTGGGCAAGAAAGTCTGCAAGGATGCGTTTCGACGACTGCACTTTATTCCCGAAAGCACATGGTTCAAGTGGCACGCGCACGTGTGTGGGGGCGGCATGCTGGAGAGCACAAGGAAGAGGAATTTGACGCTGTACAACGACCCGACGAACCTGAACTGGACTTATTTCTTGGAGTACGCTGCTCACGAGCTGTTGCCGTTGGCGGAGCCACAACCTCAAAACGGCAAACTCCAAATGAATCCGATCCGACCAGCCGATTGTTATGCCGCATACAAGCTTATGCGTCGCGGCGTTTATCAGGTTAAAATCACGCAGTTTCGCAAGTATCTGCGCGAGTACCTCCGCGCGAAGCATATTACCATGCGCAAGCGGAAGGATTGTGCAGGTAAGTGCACGACATGCGAAATCTTGAC
The DNA here is from genome assembly GCA_001247695.2 of Cymbomonas tetramitiformis. Taxonomy (NCBI): domain Eukaryota; kingdom Viridiplantae; phylum Chlorophyta; class Pyramimonadophyceae; order Pyramimonadales; family Pyramimonadaceae; genus Cymbomonas; species Cymbomonas tetramitiformis. The sequence continues at coordinate 8,355 of LGRX02031964.1, read as the reverse complement.
GAAGCAGCGCCGTGCTGTAAAGGACTTGATGGAGGACCTGGAGGACTGGAAGACGCTTAACGACGCGCACCGGAGTGATTATCGAAATGAGAGAGCTCAGTACAATAACACCCGTGCTGATAGTGCCAACCAGTTCGGCATCAGTGACTCGTATTGTTTCGACGGGGCGGCAAACAACAACACCGTTTGTCCGCACTTCCCCGTGAAGGTCAAGGCGATGAGCGACAAAGCTGGAAGTTTCTTCCACCTTCATCTGCAAGCAGTCGTGATGCACGGCACGGTGTTGTGCATGTGTTTACTTATGCCATGGGTTCCTGGCAAAGACGTGAACATGTGCCTCACGACGCTCAATATTCTGCTACGGTATGTGGTGGAGAATACGGAGCGGCACTTTCGGCAAACATGCCACGTGCAAATGGACGGAGGGTCGGAAAACTGGAACCGGCATGTTTTCGCCTTCTTCTGCATCCTGGTTCACCACGGGCTGTACAAAGAGATCTACCTACACCGTCTGCCCGTAGGCCACTCCCACAACGACGTCGATGGCTTTTTCGGGTTGCTGAAGATGCTGTTGTGGGGTAAGACCGCGGATAAAAAAGGCCATTGGTTCATATCTTTGGAACAATGGATTGCCTTTCTCTTTGCCTGGACGATAACAACCATCAACAAGCACACGTACGTCGTCGGCTGCAACTTGGACTTCAAATCGTGGATCGACCCGCACTTGAACGAAGAGTTTGGTGGCCACGCTGGACGAGACCGCAAGGTGCATACTTGGTGCTTTTACGTCGCTCCGGACAAGCTCGTCCGAGCGAAGTACAAGTTTGGTGACAGGTTCAAGGAATGGCTACCAAGTGGCGTGGACGAGGACCCGAACCTTGGGCTGATTATTTGTACCAGTTATCCCGACGTCGACTCCGCCCCGGGCTATATGGACAACCCGGAATGGAAGCGCAAGGGGAAGGGAAACAAGGTATTGGACATGGAGCAAACAACGCGGAGCTGTCTATTGGGACTCCGAGCCGCAACGCCAGATCTGGTGAGCCAACAACGACACGAGGAATTGAAAGCAATCAACCTTCCCCTTGCCTTTGAAGGTGGAGGCCGTGCGAGAGCGACATCCCGAGCGATTACCTCCGAAGTGGGACCTTTCACTGCTGCTGACACGTGCGCATACCCGCGCATCTACAGTCAAATGCGATGGGATCTTGAAGACGCGGTATGCTAAGGCGGAGCAGTTCAATGTATGTTTCGACGGCGTGACGCATAAGAAACAAGTGGTGGAGAAAGAAGTCCTGAAAAATATTGACATCAACGAGGTTGTGGCTTTTATGCGCGAGGCCAAGTATTGTACTGAGCTGATTTCCAGAAGGTAAGACGACCGTTTACCAGCCTAGTGCGATCTCATTTATACCTTATTTATATTTATTTTGTCATTGTTGTCCTTCAAGTGTCTAAGCAAAGTCAGGTAGGTTTCTTGTTCTAGCTCCAGATCTTCCTACAACAAGGGCATTTTGCAATATCCGTGCAACTTGCCAAGTAGGCCTGGAAACAAGGGTGATGATACAGCACGTTTTTGCAGTCACATCCTAACCCTGAAACCCACGTTTCCGCAGGGAAAACTATTTCTAAGCAGACGACGCACTTGTTTCCTTCCTCTCTTTCCGAGTTGGTGGTGGTGGCGGCTTGCTCCTGTGTTGCGGGAGTCCTTTGATTCCCGGTAGAAGAAGTCGTCGCTTCGTCTTCAGGTGTCGCTGTTGTGGAGCTTTGCAACCAAGGAAAAACCTGCCGCAAGATTGTAACCTCGTCGTCCGAGTCCGTTGTTCCTGGTGTGTTCGGAACGACGGTAGAAGAGGTCGTTCCTTGTTCTTGATTTTCGCTAAGAAAACCCTCACTCATCCAGGGAAAAACTTCCCTCAGGATTCTAGTCTCGTCGTCGTGAGAGTCCGTCATTGCGGTGTAAGAGTATGCGAAGATAATACGAAGTGTATAGAGAAGTTTCAAACTAGGGTTCGCTTACGCAGGCACGAGGATAAACACTTACACCGAGTGTTATCTGAGCGGAATGCTGAACTGCGGGGTCTTACGACCAAGACCAAGAAGTTGGAACGCCTGATCCAGCTTTTGAAGGCAGAAGATGCTGGTGAAGAAGCTCCCGCAGTTCGTGCAGAGGCAGAAGAAGCTGGTGAAGAAGCTCCCGCAGTTCGTGCAGAGGCAGGTGTGCGTGAAGCAAATGGAAAGAGGAGTCGGAGAGGAGGAGATCCACCTGCTGCTCGCAAGAGGTTTTCAGGCGCACAAAGGCAAAACAGGGCGCGCAGAACTTCACCCGCCTCCGAAGGCGACAGCGATGATACTGATATGGAGATGGATCTTGCCACTCGCAGTCGGAGTCGGCAGGTTGCAGCGCGCAAGAAGAAGCCTGGAAAGCAACCAAAACGGCAGCAACAGTGAGGGCACGGATGATGGCGACGATGAGCACTCCTCCGGTGTTGACGAGAGTCTATATATATGACCGTGGGATGCGTTTGGCATCGCAGAAGGAACACTTGGCAGCCGACTACCGGTTCGAGGACATGACTGTGGGCAGCTATGCCGTGACCGTTGCAAGCGGGGAAGCCAACGACAAGTGTTGGTTCAACGTTATGCTCCCGGACGGCGGTAAGTCACTCCCACTCCATTTCGTGGAGGTGGTGGGGCAGCATGCCTCACGGAAGGAGATAACCTGGCAGTTCTGGTTGCCAGCACAGTCACGGAGAACGTTCGAGACGGTAGAACAACTCTGTGAGGCTGGAGCTTTCGTACGGGGTGCCCGCACCCTTCGCATGAAGTCTACATTTGACGTGAACGAGGTGTTGACATGCTGGGATGAGACCGCAAAATCTGGTGTTCAAGGCGGAATTCCAGGTTGTGAGGAGAAAGCCGAGCTTTTAAAAGCACTGCTGGAGAACTCTGAAGAGTAAATAAGTGCAGTCAAGAGTTCGTATGTGCATGCATGTACACATGTGGTTGTGCTTACACCCTAAATTGGTGTTACCACTTAGGGTTTCCTCCGCTAGAGGGCCATTTGCTCCAGAAATCTGCACGGAGATGCAAGTGCTTGATAGTTTATTTGTTCAAATATGTTTTATGGCAAACTACATTATAACATAGCACGTGACGGGTCCATTAGCAAGAACCTTTACATATGTTACCCGCCCTTTGTGAATACGCGTGTGATAAAGCATAGGGTTTGAGGGGGGGTTTGGCAAAATTGTGCTGAAATCGATGAAAATATCAAACATACGATAAACAGGTACATATTTTTCCCTTTTTACTTCCATTTTATAACCTTTAATCTCGATCTAATACCATATGTGGATTTTTGGAACACTCCTCAATATGCCTAAGAGTCACGCGTAAGAATTCTGAAAACCCCGCCTCATACGATGAGAAAACTTCCAAAATTATAACCACCCTATTTTTTGGGCATGATATGTTTAAAATAATGTAAAAAACATCAAAACAATGACCTTCAAAAAATCTTCCAATTTAGAGCGCATCTTCCAATTAAGAGCGATCGTCGTTCTATGACCAGCTGGAAGATCCTCCTGGAATATGTCTGAAAAGTCTTCCCTCATTCGATCACGTGCTGCTTTGACCTCTGGGTCTTCCATAGTGGTGTCTGAGTCTGCTGCTGCGAAGACCAGTTCACCATCGACCTCTGAGAAAAAGAAGAGATAAGCCACGGCCTCCCCAGCCGAACCACTGGATCGAATACGACGCAGGTGCTTTCTCATGGTGGTGGCGCTGACCAATTCCGTTTCAGGAAGGTCATCTGAGCCTGGAGTCTGTTCAACTCTGGATAATACTGTGCGAATACTGGAGCCTGATGAGTGCTTCCTAGTGATCATCAGAATTTTGGTCTGGAAGTCAATGTGTGGATTTCTCCTCTCCAACCAATCTTGACCCAGAATGACAGTGAATGGTTTCATGTCAATGATGTAGAAATCTTCTGTGTCCTTATACTTACCCAGCGTAAATGTAGCCTTGGGAAGATAGGATGTGCATGGTAGTTGGCTTCCTCCAGCCAATCCCACTGAAAACGATGAAGAATCTGTGGGTGCTATACCAAGCTGAGCAGCGAATTGTCTGTCAATGAAAGACGATGTAGCTCCTGGATCTACCAAAATGTGAGTACTCTGTCCATATACTTTCCCTTTGTACAACAACAACTTCTTCTGTGATTTCAGCTGTGCTGTCTGAGACCGCATCTGTGCGATGTGTTCTGAGGGAGTATCCATCTGCTGGAACTGTAATGTCAGACTGGAAAGGACTTCTTCTGAGATACTCTCAACCCGGCCACTTGCTTCAGTGGCATCTTCAGGCTGATTTACCTTGGGGGTGCTCTCAACACTGGTACCTGTGCAGTACCCTGAGAGTTTCCCTGAGGAGCTGGAGCTGAAGGTGGAGCTGGAGTTGCAACTGCTGCATTGATGCTGTGCTGACTCTTTAACTCCTTAACCAGGGTGTTGATCGTATTGATGAGTTTGCCGGACCCATCCTTAGCACCCTGATTCTGTTGCTGCTGTCTCCTGAAAGGATTCTGAGCTGGTGGCTTGCCCTTGATATCTTTTCCATCTATCTGGGGTCTTGCCTAGCTGGAAAAAGTGCTTGTCGGCGGCTACCTTGCAGCCGCCGAGAAATCAGGGATTTGGCCTAAAAAATAAGGGATTTGGCCCGAAGGGCCTGAAAGGCCCGGCGCAAGGGCGATTTAAGGGCCCGCAGGGCTGTTGCGGAACGGAGATTTTAAGGGCCCGGAGGGCCTAGTAAGGTAATTTCAGGGGTGTAAATTGTAAAGTGATTTCAAGGGCCTGAACCCCCGAGATTAGGCCCTGTAAGGTGATTTCAGGGGCCCGGAGGGCAAAGTAAGGTATAAATTGCAAGTGACGAAGAGACAGTTAATAGTAACTAGTACTGTAAGGCGCGCGCCGATGATCGATAATGTCAAGATCGAAGATGATGAGATGTTCCCTACACGCTACAGTGACACACGTCACACGACAGTTCAACAGTATGAGTATCTTGGACTTCACAAGACACAGTCGACAGGCGAGTGACACGCAGTCGTCTTCGTTTCACTGAATTGTGAGAAGTGAATTCCCTCTGTTTCCGTGCGGCCTGCCGACAGATTACGTGCGGTCTCAGTTACCAAGTTCAGTTACCAAGTAAGTTATCAGATCAGGAAGGCAGCTTGAGACAAGTGTACAAGTGGGCCGTTTCAGCGGGGAACTTGACATTGCCCACATTTGAGAGCATCTGGGAACAACATCAAATCCTAGTTCAACGCTTGGTGACTGCTTTCAGGGAGGGAGGCCAAATTTATCCCAGCACATGGCTCCATGCGAGTGGCACTGCAGTGATGGCACATATCTTGACGTCACCCAGCTTTTATACGGATGTTCATGACTGGATGTATTTATTTGAGCATTGTGCTTTGAAAACGCAAAACGAGGCAGTGGTGGAGAGCCAAGGATCGTGCATCGATAAGCATGCGGCAAGCGAGAGACACTTGGCTCAGGATGGTCTCATAATGGAGAGTGTGGTGCATTGGAATGCACCAGCTCCCCATCGCTCAGATAAGTTTGTGCGGGACGCCCTGAATCATCATTTTGGTGGACCGACGAAGTGGCATTTCACAACCTCAGATATCCGCGCTAAGGTTCACACCGTGTCAGAAGTTATTGACCGACTTTTGAAGGAAGATAGCAAATTCTCATTTATGGAGTGAAACAATGTACCTTATGATTTCATGGTATCTTATATTTTATTGATGATGATACTAATATTTGGTATGAAGGAGAATATTGACAATATTCCTCATTTGTAGTGATTGTTAAATTTCCTATTAAGAATTGAGGGATTTTTTGGAAGGAATATTCTTTTTTTCAAAATTTTCGCCTGCGGCAGGCATTTTCAGTAAATGGCCACTGCCCGCAGCGGCCGACATTTGCACTTTTTCCAACTAGGGGGTCTTGGTGGAAAAATAATCCTTTGTGACGTGATTAGTACGACCACAACGTTGGCAAGGCTGAGAAGGATTCTGTGATTTTCCTTTCCCTTTACCTCTGCCTTTTCCACCTTTCCCTTTGCTCCGATTCTGATTGGCATTTGAGTTACGACTGCCACTCTGGCTCTGATTCCAGTTCCTGTTGGATTTGTCATATGGCTTTCTGCCACGCCCTTTGTCCTTGTCCTTTTTGACTGGGCCTCCTGATGACTGCTCCTTCTGCCCCCGATAGTGAAGGGTCTCTGACTGCTTCGAATGAACAACATAATTCAAGTCGAGCAGTATCTGTGTGGTTTGTTGCCACGACAAATTATTCCTTTCTTGCTCTGTTAGGAATCTTAACTGGAACTGTCTGCGGAGATCTGGGTCCATGTTGCTGACAAATCTATCCTTTATTAACACATCGTTCAGATCAACTGCTGCTAAAGCAGCCAGTGACGTAAACGTGCGCAAATAGTCCGAGAAAGTTTGGTTCCCTTGATGCAGCGCCATCAGATGTTTCTTGGCCACTGATCTCTTATGAGGGTTGCCAAATTGACTGAGGAATATCCTTCTGACCATCTCATATGTGGCATCCGCTTGCTGTGCCACGACCTGGAAATAGTGTCGGTCATTGGTTTGGATGAGAGTCAGGAATACTGTGATCAGGTCCTTGTCCTTGACTCCTGGATAAGTGAACTGAAAATACCGGTCCACTGTGTCCAACCAAACTTCTGTGTCCTGTCCAGATTTGAATTCCCTAGGTGGTGTCATCTTCACCTTTGGAACCAAATTGGGTGGAGCTGGTGCTGGAACAGAATCATCGTCAGGATCTGTAAAGACTATTGGAGGATTGTCTTCTGTATACTCAACTTCTGGTTCCTTCGGTTCATTGTGAGGATCCCTATATCTGCTCATATCGGGCCTCATACGACTGATATTGTCGAAGTATCCTATCTGGTCGAATCTGGTCTGAGTGTTGTCATAACCAGCGATCCACTTGGGAACCTTGAACCGGCTGTATGAATCATAGGAGCCTAAGATGTCAAAGAACCATGTTGCTGGATCTGGATTGATGGCTGGGATTTCTGGTTCTTCCTCTTCGAATACCACCATCTAAAAAACAAAACACAACACAAAAGATGCCTTCAGCTAACTGAGTGTGTGTGTGGTATATATATATATATAGTATATATATCTATGTTATATACATATAGTATATCTGTATGTTTACATACATGTAGTACATTTGTACATTATAATGAGGTAATTATGTATATATATCCACCTTCTTCCCCCCTCAAGGAAGTGTGAACATAAGGCAGTTGTCAGTTGCCCTTGTACCTCATATATAGCATGCAGTCCTTATAGGAAGCAGATGTTACAGTTTTAGGGTTGCAGCCCTACAGTCTTTGGGGTGTAGCCCTGCAGTTTTTGGGTTGTTGCCCTGCAGTTTTTGGGTTGCTGCCCGTAATATTATCATGTCTGTGCTGATTACAGCATGATATATATATGCCAAACACGAAGTGTATCCAATATTTAGGTGGCATTTAGGGCGTGTTATGTTACAGTGGCCCAATCCCCCACAGTGTGTTTAGGGTGTTACTGGGTATCAGTAACCCTAAAATAGGTTAAATTAAAGCAGTATAAATATTTTGCAAACATATTTAAGCAAAACTGCATTTAATTTCACACTGTATGTTACGTGGTTCGCAGGAGGTATGTTACACCCCTGATACACACATTTAATTTTAGGGGTGTTACAGGGTGTTACAAGTGCTGCAAAAATCAGGGAATATTTGTTGATAGCTGAATAATCAGATCAGCAAAAAAAATCAACCCGATTTGTTCATTTTGAAATCATGCGTGGAGCATTTTTACGCATTTTGTTACAGCCAATATGTATACCCCTATATATTACACACCTAGTATCTAGGGTGTTACACGAGATATGACCATGGTCATTATGATTTTCTGATACCTTAATAGGTATAAAATCATAATATCAAATAAAATAGGGTTGAAATTTCAATTTTGAAATTTATCGCCAACGATTTTCACCCATTTTGCCCATTTTTCGGCTATTTAGTGTTTACCACAATAATATATCTCAATGTGTGTGTAAGCTGCAAGGTACAGAAGTACTGCAACTTACTTCACCTTTGCACATGACAATTTTCATGGCATAAAAGTGAATATCTCTGATAATCAACATGTGTGGTTACAGCTTGATAATAATCAAAGCAGTTTAGCACAACACATATATATGTGTGTGTGTGTGTGTGTCCACAACAACCTATGTCAGCTCAATATATATATATATATATATA
>LGRX02031963.1:0-26180 GCA_001247695.2 Cymbomonas tetramitiformis | reverse complement strand
TCATGGGGAGACAGACTTTCGCCCCCCCATAAAATGGGGGTGACTGTCTCTTCCTGTGTCACCCCTCGCCGTGTAGTGTCACTTGCATCTTGCCTGCCGTCAGTTCCGACCGATAATAAAACACCTAAGTTATTTTATTATCTTATCTTAGTCTCCGTATGTCTCTTGCGAGTGCCCGACAGTTCTTGGAGTACAACCTGAATATATATTTCAGGTTCTCCATCAGGTTATGGTGCCCTTACACGCTTATTCTTACGTACCTCGTTGACTCTTTGACAAGATCGCTTCACGCCCTGTGATTCTACCCGACATCTATTCGACATCTTCGATCCGACATCCCGACATCAGCGCCGGACCGCCTTACAACAGCACCGGCCGACACCGCATTGAGCCACCTCCCGACATCTATTCGACATCTACCACCGTTTTTTTTGCCGCACACCCAGTGTGCTTCAATTCACCGCTGGACAAACGTTATTTTATTCCCGCAATGGCCTCTACCCGACGTGAAGGGCTTGGTTCGGCTCTGCGTGCTGCCCGCACGCGGCAACCCGCCACCCCGTCGCATTCGCCCTCGGAACGCGCAGGGTACCCCTGTTTCATCCCGTGGACGCCGTAGAATTGTGGGGACATCTTCATTACGTTCTATTCCGACATCTACGCCTTCAACACTCTGGCCAGCAGCACCTCTGCTGCCGGAGAATTGGCTTACCGCACGACTTTTTTGTCCTCACCGCCGTGTTCCTCGTCGAAATCTACCCCAATTTGACTTTTTCATCGTTCGATTTGGTTATTTTTGGCGAAAGTTACGTTTTCGTTTGGGAACCCTAAGTATTAGGCTCCAGATTTTCCGGCTTACAGCGGCCATGGCTTCGTATCGTCAGCGTTCGCGCATTTCTGCAGTTGCCTCCGCGCTGCAGGTGGTTCGACGACAAGAAATTACCCCTGGCTACGATCTGGTGGTGTCTGGTGGTGCTTATGCACCAGACACCAAAATCGAGTCCATCAACCCCATCGTCGACATGAGCTTTGACCACTACGAGCTCACCCCGCAGCATCCTCCACTCTTCCCTCCACCCTGCGTGCCCCTTGGCCACTGCCTGGTGGTAGGTGTTTGGTGGTGTTGCAGCCCTCATCCCGCCGCTTTTCCTCTCTGCTTTCGCACTTGTGTGCGGCAGAGTGGAGCCACACCGCATTTTCCACCTTCGCCCCCCCCGGGGTGTCCACGTCCCCGCACTCGCTCTGTTGGTGCCACGCATCGTCGCACCGCATCGCGTGGGCGTTGGGTGACAACGTCTTGGCGGCGCTCGACTTCGTTCACCATCGAGATCTACGCCGCCGTCCACCCTCGATTGCTGGGGCTAGATTCGCCGGCTGGCCTGTGGGAGTAGTCATCCCCACAGCACATGCATGGGCGTAAGCCCCTAGAGCACGCATCTAGAGACCAACGCAGGCTGGGCCACACTAGTTGGGTTGAAAAAGACCCCTTTGGGTCTCACAAGATGTATGTTTCCTTAGGGTTTCGCCTTTGTGCTTGCCGTAGGATCTTAGGCCTGGCCTGGCAAGTTGGCATCGTGGCACCTCACACCTTCAGGGTGAGGTGGTGTCATGGGGAGACAGACTTTCGCCCCCCCCATAAAATGGGGGTGACTGTCTCTTCCTGTGTCACCCCTCGCCGTGTAGTGTCACTTGCATCTTGCCTGCCGTCAGTTCCGACCGATAATAAAACACCTAAGTTATTTTATTATCTTATCTTAGTCTCCGTATGTCTCTGCGAGTGCCCGACAGTTCTTGAAGTACAACCTGTGTATATATATATGATATATATATTTCAGGTTCTCCATCAACCTATGTGAAAGCGGTGAATTGTTATCACATATTTTCGGGAGTCGTCTAGCACGGCGTGCCACGATTTCCTAACGCATTTTTTCGAGAGCCGTATACTGCGGGATGCGGTGAATTGTTATCACATATTATCGGTAGTCGTCTAGCACGGCGTGGTACGAATCCCTAGCACATATTTTCAAGAGTCGTACATTGCGTAATGAATAACAAAACTTTGCACGAAAATGGGGCAAGGTCATCTCAATCACGAAAAGCATACACTAATTAAAATTACGCGTGTTCTTGAGAAAGTGTTCAGCTCGATGCCACCGGTTGCAACGATGCGGAGATTTCACCCCTACCACCTTGGCTACCCTTCGTCGCGCGAGCACCACTTTTCCCTTTCCCACGGCCGCCACGCCCTTGTCGTTCTTGAGTGACCGTATCGCCCGCGGCACCGGCTCCATTGCCTCTACTGTTGGGTTGTGCCCTTTTAGCGGATTTGCGACGGGGCTTCAGTTTCACGGGCGGCGGTTGTTTCCATTCACGAGTCCGCCGATCAAATGCATCTAACCATCTTTGGAGCTCCGGATCCGGCTTAAGATTCAGCAAATGAGATAACTTTGGCCTTCGCCCATCGGGCCCGGGTAATATACGAATGCAGCTGGACTTCTTCACACGCGTCATCCCGACATAAAATGCTTGAAAGCATAGGTTGAAGACATTCTTCGGCGTTTGGCTTAGATCTAATATAATTTTGTCCACGGTTTGGCCTTGGAATTTGTGACAGGTCAAGGCGAACGCAAGATCAAGCCCATGAGTTCGATAATATATCTTACTTTTGCGGGAGGCGCGATTCACGGGGAGTTCCTCGAGACGCTTGCAGATCTTAACTGGAAGTACGATACTGCGCGGACGAGTGACATTCTCACGCATATTTCCCTCGCTCGCCGAGTCTCGAAGCTCGGGAGCTAATGTCGCTTGATCGGACCAGTTTGTGGAATCCGGATGCTCAATGAGAACATTGACCGCGTAAGGCGGCTCGATCCACACCTCCTCGCCAGGATTCGCATTGTTGATTTTCGCCGCATCGGTGGACCTGCTTTCATCTCGGAGAATCGGGCTGTGGAATTTGGCGGGCGTGCCGTTCGCTAAACCACGCGAAGGATTTAGGTCGTTGTTTAGAGTAATTCCAGGCGCCCCGGCAACGAAAGTGCCTGTCAATTCGGGAAATTCCGACCGGATCACGTCTTCATGGCGGGAGTCCAAAAGTGTGGTTGCAATAGGTCGCTTCCAGCGAATTATCGGTTGTCCACTGAGCCGCGCAAAATGCCGTGCACGCACATCATTGATAGCTTGTCGTTGCCGATTGCCAGTCACGGCCACCGTCGCGAAGAGCCAATCGCGGTCCATTTGTACATCCGATGCCGTGAGCACCTTCAGCCGGTCCAAATCGGACTGCGTAATGGGTCGTTCCTCCGAACGGCATCGTTCAATGAAGCGGACGTGAGCCGGGTCGCTAGCTGCTCGAACCTGCGTACGAACATCAACACACCAATAATGTTCGCGGTCGCATGCAAAAACCGCGGAAGGATTCGGTATTGAAAAAAAAACAAGATTTCCATGAGGTATTAAAGTAATCGGAAATACCTGTTCGGTTAATGGATAGCGCCGGATAGCTTGGAATAGACGACCAGCTGTCTCAGCCACATCAAATGATCGTTGGCCGGAAAAGACGTTTAAAGCTTGTTTGTACAACGATTTTCCCACGGGGGCTAGTTGTCCAAAATCGCCCACAGCCACCACCGCTAGTCCCCCCCATTCAGCTTTGGCCTCGTTGCCGACTCGTCGGATTTCGGCACAACGATCTTGAAGATGTCCATACAAGCATGCCTCAACCATGGAGATTTCGTCGATAAGTAATATGTAGGCGGTACCGGGGCCAAGGCGCACCGCGTACTCCGCCTTCGTGGCCGGATTCATGGCCTTCAAAGGCACCGCCCTGCAAGCTTCCGTGGGCTTCATATCACCCAAGTTATGAATGGTCCGCGCACCTGGGATGAGAGCCGCCGCAACCCCGGACGGAGCGCAGCAAACCACGGTGCCATCATGACCGGATAAAAAATTCGCGGCGGTGCACAAGGCTTTGGCGACGTAACTCTTGCCGGTGCCCGGTCCGCCGTCCCACAAGGAAGTCATCGGTGGAGGTGGAGGAGGCTTGCTCTGCGCCTCGGCGGCCAGACATAGGGATAACCATGACAACACGGGGGTGACCGCATCACGTTGACCTGCGTTTAGATCGGTGGTGATTAAAAACGAAGCTCCGTCGAAGTCGCCTACCACCATTATGGCCATTCCGCCCCACGTATCACGCTCCTCCATATGCATTCCTTCCACCGCCAACCTCGTCGCACAAAGCTGTTGTAAGCGGGCGAAGAGAGCGGCATCGTCGTATACGCACTTTGGAACGAGAAGCAGTCGACATTTGAAGATGGCATGATCCGCTGGGATGGGTCCGGTGCCAAACAAAGCGTCATATACGTTAGGGCACATCTCGTGAGCAAAGGCCCCAAATTCATCGGAGGGGGTGGAAGGCATGCGGAGGCATCCAATGTTGTCCGGTGGAACGCCAAGACGGGATACCGATGAAAGAAATGTTGACACGCGAGGGTAAGGTCGTTTCGCGTCCGAAAGAATGACAAAGGGGCGTGCCGCTCGATGACGAGATGGACCGTCGCCTGTTTGTAGTCGAAGCCACCCAAGGAGGTGATCGAAAATCTTGGCCTCCGTCTTGGATTGAAAGTCGGCGGGACAAACTCGAATGTGAGGATCGACGCCTGCTCCAATATCATGAGGCGAAGCGGTCTCGTCCGTAGCGACAGTTCGTTGTTCCGGGATGGACGCGTCCGGCTCTTGTGCCATAACTTCCGCTACACGATTAGCATCTTGTTCGGTGTAGGATGAGACCAAATCAGGACGGCTTACGCGGGTGGGTCCCGGAACATCGGTCGACGGATTGTTCACGCGGTCATCGCCGGTCGCCGGCATGGTCTCGGTGTGAATCCGCTCAAAGAAGTCGACGGAGCCCTGCACAAACTTGCGCTCCGCTTTCAACGCATCAAGCCGAGAATCCCCATCAGCGCCCTCGGCATCTTCCAACACTTGAAGGTTGCGTGTACGGATTTCCTCGATCAACGCATCCAACTCCATATCTCGGTCACGCATAGGTACTTTCTCTCCAGTAGGGTTTGCCGGGGGAACGTACGGACCTTGACCTGTCTCAGCTGCGGTTTCAAGCGTTGCCCAATCCACGACCGCTCGGGCACGCCACTGGGTCAGAATCTTTTTCTTCCGCGAATTCACGTTGAGTCCAAAGGTCACATTCTCGACATACGCAAGGCGTGCCCGCATAATGAAAGGTGCATCAGGCCGGGAGGCAGCTTGGCACCAATCACAAAAAACGTCCCAGCCGGTGGCCGGACCCTTTAGATTTTGTGCTTCGACGGCGTCGCCGGTATCCATGCAAGCCGTCCATTGGGAAATATCCCAAGGTTTGATTAACGCGAGCATATATGCGCTGTATTTCTCGGCCTTCTTCGTCCAGGTCTTGTTCCCAATAATACGTGGTCCAGGATACTTAGGGGGAGGCCCACCTGCTAAGATGGGACATTTGAACTTAGATCGGATACGCTGCACGTGGGTGTCGTGCAAGGGATGATCGGGATGAAATCGAAATAGTCCGTTCACAGGCCGTCCACGTTGAGGAGCCGGCATTTCGACAACCAAGCCGGTTTCGGGAATGTTCTGGACGCAGCGTGGAGAGGTCGGTTCCGGCATTTCTTCATCCTCCGGTTTTTTGGGTTGCCGCACCACATCCACAAGGGCGCCATACTCCACCAAATTCAGATTAGCTAACTCGTTACCCCGGTAAAGGTAATGCGTATGCTGAGCGACCGGGATCGGTTCACCGTCGATGTCACGATATACGGTAGCGCCGGCATCACCTTGCACTCTGCGAGCTTGGCCGATGACTTCCGCTTCCCCATAGTCAGGGACGACATCGTCGGCATCAATCCCGGGGAACATGTCGGCATCCTCGAGGTCTTCATCGTCACAATCGATATCATCGTCCGGTCGCTCTCCATGACCTCCGACGGTTTCGTCGCCTTGCGCCAAGCCAATGCCTTGCTCGCTAGCAAACGCCTTAACCGCCGCCCATATGTGCACGTACCAAAAGCGCTCACTTGTCGGAACGGTTGGCAATCCGAGTAAGAAGGATGCCGCTTGTTCTACGCCAACTTCTTGAGCCCCCGTAATATTGTTCAGAGTGCGCGTGATAACATGTTGAGCGGTTCTCACTTCCGTACCCGAATTCTCGGCAACCGAGGGCCGGTGAGCGACGGACTTAGTGGCCTCGTATAAGCAAGATAAGGTAATAGCGGGTTCTCCAAAATTATCGGCACTATAATTTCGGTTATTCGAAGGTAGCAGAGTACACCCCCCCCCCGTCGATGTCGTCTGGGATTTTTTGTTGCATCAGATTTTCTGTGCGACAGATCCCGTAGCGACGAGGGAGCGCGACAGTCGTGTCGCCCGCGACGGTTTCGGACGGAGACCCGTCACTGTGTGTCAGTTTGCCCACATCAGATGCCCGAGTCATTTGAGACACTTGCTTGATCTGTTTTGGGATTTCAAACGGACACTTTCCGATCGGCCGCCACGTGGCCCGATCGAGCCTCGGCCAACTGCCGAGAGTTGTGCGACAGTGCTTAAAACAGTTTCACTAGGATCAGTGAAACAGTTTTCTCACTTCGAGCCCACACGTGCCAAAAGCACGGTTCTTGCTCTTTTTTCTGGGCGAATTATTTAAAACAAATAATTCTTTGGCTCGAAGTAGAAAACTTTCTAACTTCTGACTTGTTTCTTTTCAGGGATGAATCCTCCTCCTAACCCTTTGCCGATTGACCCGGTCCCCATCTGGGGGTCGCCTGCCGTGCGTGCCGCCTTACATGCCTGTAACACATTTTTCCCGACTGTCCGATCTACTAGGTGGTCGCGTGTTACAGCCGAGCATGCGCAAGATGGCTTGTCTCAGCACTTTGGACCGTTGCGCGCAGCTTTTCGTGAAAGCATTCCGCCAGTTGTCTTGCCAGATCTTCCAGCGCTGACGGCAGCAGGCACAAGTTTTCTAGTCGCGGACCCGACGGCGGCTTCCACGTTCTCCATGCCGGCACAGTGGAAAATTGTTCCACCGTTGCCGGCTCCGTGGGGGCCCGTCAAAGCCGCGGCTGAGGCTTCGTGGAAGTTGGTGGGCCGGATTCTTGATTCCGTGCAAACTTACTCTACGAACTTGCCTGTTGCGCCTGTTGTGCAAGCGCCAGTTGTGCAAGCCGGACCGGTTGATCCGGTCCTGGCGCTAATGCAACAACAGTTGGCTCAGCAGCAAGCAAACCATGAGGCGGCGATGGCAGTGCTTAGGCAAACGGTCGATGCGCAGCAGCAGCAGCTGATTGCAGCTGCTGCTGCTGCAGCCGTGGTTGCCGCTCCTCCAGTTTCGCCTGAGCTGCGGGCGTTAATTGTTGCATTTGAGTCCGCGCCCTTGTTTGTGGAGGAATGGCCTTTGGAGTGCTTGGACGTGTTGACTGCCGTTCTTCAGGTGCATGCGACACGATTGTCGGGTTTTCTTGTCGCGGCCGGTACGGCTCACTTCGGGTTAGACCCGTTAGTGAAGCTTAGGCCGGCCGCCTTTCCACTAATGGGCCATTTGTGCCCGCAGTTGGTTGTCGATGACCCGCAGGTGTTGGAGGGAGCTCTTCGCACGCCGCAGCTGCTTCGTGCTTTCGTCTTTTCAGTGAAGATGGAATTGACGAAGTGGCAGGCGTTCGCAGTGATGATTGATCCAGAGCGCCCTACTGTCGATTTCGCTTTGCTTGGTGCCCCCACAGGTTCACCGTCAGCGAAGGGCGGAAATTCTTCCGCCCCGATTGCTGGCGGTGGCGTTGGGGGCATGGGCGTTCCGGCACCGGCTGCTGGCAGCCCACCAGTGGCGCCAGTTACGCCAACGGTGCCGGAAAAGCATCGGCAGTCTGACGCGGACATCGAGGCGGCAGTTAAGGGCCTGGACGTGTCTCCTGACGCTGCGCAGTTCTCAGGTAGGTCGCTCTTCACTCGTCTTGCCCCTGTTAGGCCTGTTTCAGGTGTTCATCGGGGTCTTGATTTGAGAGTCCGTCCACGCCAGACGTTCGCCGAAGATGATTCTCCGGCGTGGGAGATTGGCGTGGACGGTAGAGCTCACCTTCGAGTTAACTCGAAGTGTAAGTCTCTTGAGGAGTGGGAGACTAGCTTTCTCGACATCGCACTTGCCGCCCCATCAGTTGAGGGCGGCAAAGTCTTGTTAGCTTTTCGCACTTGGTTCTGCCTTCGGGCAGAACAGTTCGGCTTCAAGGTCATGTTGGAATTTTATGACTTCCTCATGCACCTTGTGAGTGAAGAGAAGTCCTCCATGGAGATGGCGAAAGTCACTCTCGTGTGGCAGGATTTTCAGCTCCGCAAAATGTCTGCGGGGGTTGATCTCTTCACTCCCTCGGGGAATTCTAAGAAGGTTGCTGATGAGCGCCCTTCAAAGGTCCCCAAGGTGGCCAAGGCCCCCCCCGTGGCTCCCCCTTCTGCCAAGAAGTCCAAAGGCAAACATTGCTTTAACTTCAACAAGCGGAAGGGTTGTAGTCTCACAGCATGCGCACACCCGCACGTCTGTTCCGGGTGTGGGGGGGGTCACCCGGTCTTCGAGTGCCCTAAGACTAAGGTCTGAAGGGTCGGGCTGCTGCCTGTGTGTGACACGACACAGGCTTTGCAGCAGGGAGTGCTGACTGCGGGGGAACAGCCCCCGCCTTGTGTTGTTTCAGCTTCGCCCGCTCCCTTGGATTTGTCTTCCCCTCCACCAATTGTGGAAGGGATCCCTGTTCAGTCGGCCTCGGACTTTCCGAAGGCTGGCATTGTCTCTTGTGTGTCCCCGGACGGCCCGTTGGGCTCGGTCAGGGACCCGTGGGAGGGGGGTCTTGATGGCACCCCCCCCCCTCCCCTTGTCTCTTCCCCCCCTGCACAGGCCCCTGTGATGGGACCTAAAGGTGTCTTGGACACTTTTGCAGGTCGGGGGAGAGTTGAGCCCGTCCCGAGGCTTGGTCGGGAAAAGCGGCCCATGGCACACACTTGGATGTGCCGTAGCCGTCCGGCTAAGGCCTTGAGAGGGGCATTGGAGTGTCGCCCTTCGGCGACACATTGTTTTCAGGAGGCATGGGACTCCTTCGGGGAACCCAAGCATGATTCTTCCTTTGTTCCCGGACCAGTTGACATTGGGGACAAGCCCGTCCCAGTCACTGCCTCCACCCGTTGGCCGGCTTTGCTGGATCAACTGTGGGCAAAGACTTCTGCTGTCTCTTTGGAAGCAGCAGGCACTTCTGTCCAGCAGTGGCAGGAGTTCATGTCTGAGCTCAGGGAGGCCGGGGCCTCAGTCCCGGCCATGACTTCCCAGGCTTGCAGAATGGCAGCTGCCTTTCTGGAAGACCCTGATTGCGTGTACCTTGTTAGGGGTGCAGCATGCGGGGTGGGGTTCCCTTTTTCACAGGTTCCCGAGGACACTTTCTACTCTGTAGAAAATTATGTGTCTAAGGAGCACTGGCCAGCCATGCAAGCAGAGATTCTCAAAGAGAAAGCTGCTGGCAACGTGGTTGAGGTCCGCATGCACTGGAAAGTGCAAGGCATCTCGGCAGTGGGCATTGTGGAAAGGGAGAGGAAAGGTGTGATTAAATTCAGACCTGTGTGGGACTATTCCAGACCGGAAGATGTGGGAGTTAACTCCCGCATCGACCTAGTCAAAGAGAAGTTTGCCTCGGTGAAGGATGCTTACTCTTTGCTTAGACCGGGTTTGTGGATGGCTAAGGTGGACCTCACCGCAGCCTACCGGAGTGTCCCAGTGGCAGCCCGGTACTGGATGTCCCACGTGTTTAGTTGGGATGGTGAAGTGCTGGCGGACACGAGGGCCCCCTTTGGGAATTCCTCTATGCCAGGTATCTTCACCAGATTCACTCGGGCAATTGTCCGGTGGATGCAGGCTCAGGGTGCCTCCATTGTAGGGTACCTTGACGATTTTCTCCTGGTGGGCTCATTTCATGAGGTTCAGGAGTTCATGTGGCTTTTGCACGAGTTCGTAACCTTCCTCGGCTTCGAGGTCAACCCGGACAAGTGTGAGGGTCCCTCCCAGGTCCTAGAGTTCCTGGGGGTGGAGCTTTCCACCACCGAGGGGGTTTGCACTGCTCGCATCTCCGAGGATCGGATGCTAGTAGTACAGGCCAAGGTGGAGGAGATCCGCAGACTGGGGGCCCTGGGTGGCCCCCAGGTTCCCCGTGCCAAGCTAGAATCCTTGCTTGGCCTGCTTGCTTTCTGCGGGCAAGTGGTGTACGGCCTTTCCCTGTACACTAGGTTTGCCCATGCATTGTTATCACAATGCAAGGCGAGGTTCCTCCACCTTAATGACAAGGTGGTCCAGGACCTCAAGGTCATCTGCACAGTCATGAGACTGTACAATGGCCGACGAGTCCGACTGGACCGGCTGGAGGTTAAGTGGGAATGGTTTTCCACTGATGCCTCCACCGGGGTCGGGATGGGAGCAGTGCTAGACAAGCGCTGGTTTGCCGTCACCTGGGCTTGGCTCCGTAGCCAGCCCCAGGAGGATTTCTTCCCTTTCAATCCAAACAACCCAAAGTCTAAGGACATCGGGTATTTGGAATTGTTTACCCTCTACTGGGCCCTGGTCCTTTGGGGTAAACACTTGGAGGGGAAGTCCGTAGTTGTCCACATTGACAACAAGTGTGTCATTGGGCAACTACAGCGGTGGTGGGGCCCGTCTGAGTACATACCGTTACTCAGACAGTTGTTCCTCGTGTGTGTCCAGCATGACATCCGTCTGCTTCCAACCTACATTGCCTCAAAGGACAATGTCTATGCTGACCTCCTTTCAAGGGGTCAAATTAGTGCATTCCAGAGGCGGTGCAGGGAGGACAGGCATCACTCGGTCTGGATTGAAGACCGGGATGATTGGATGCTCCTGCCCAACCTGTGGAGGGCCCTGGACGTCCAGTTCGGGCCCTTCACGGTTGACTGCTGTGTTTCACAGCACGGTGCCAACTCCTTCTGCCGGGTCGGCTGGACGAAGGAGGACGACGCCAGAGTTATGGACTTTAGAGGCCATAACTGCTGGGGGAATCTTCCTTTCTCTGGCTTCCTCGAGATCATCCAGAATTTTCTGAGGTGTAAGAGGCAGCAGCAGCGTGGCACCGCCGGGACCTTCTTGGTCCCGGTCTGGGAGGGAGACCCCGGCTACGAGCTGGTTAAGTCCCTCCCCGAGGTGTTCAAGGTAGTGCGCCGTTGGCCCGCACGGAGTACCTTGTTCACCGCCCCCTCCCCGCAAGGGGGAGGGCGGACTTACTGGGGGGACACCAGATGGGCCACCATGGTGGTCCGCTGCCCCCCACACCCTGTCGAGTGGACTGACTCCGTGCTCACCGGGGTGACTTGGTGAGCAGGTGAGGAGATCGACAGGCTGTTGGCCCAGACCGCCATCTACCAGTCTGTGTGTTTTGCCTTAAACACACAGGCCTCGTATTCTACCGGGGTAAGGAGCTTCGTCTCTTTCTGCATTTCCGGTAGGTCTCGAGGTTTTCTGGCAATGATGCTCCCGGCAACAGATGATGTACTGGCATGGTGGGTCGTGTTTATGGTTACTGACCGAAAGGTCAAGCCATCCACCGCCAAGAAGTACACCTCGGGCGTAAGGGCCCTCCATCTGCAGCTGGGTTTGGTGTGGGTCCCGGTGAGGGACAGATGGGCCGTGCATTCAGCCCTGCAGGGTTGTGGTCGGAGGTGGGACACCCCCTCCAAGCAGACCATGCCCATCGGGTTTGAGGAGCTGCTGCAGATGGCAGTGGTGGTGGACCCCAACAGTTTCCTAGAAATTGTTGTGTTTGCTGCCATGCTGACTGCCTTCTTCTTCTTCTTCCGGAAGGACAATGTCTCGGTTGAGAAGGCGGACGCCTGGAACCCTCGTGGTCACCTGGTCCGTGCCGACATGTCCTTCCCGGTTCTGGAGGAGGGGGCCCGTCAGGTGGACATTAGAGTGCGTCACTCTAAGACCATCCAGGCGGGAGAGCGCTACCACACCGTGAGGGCGGTAGAGGTCCCCGGCTCCCCCATCTGTGTCGTCCGGGCACTTTGGAGGATTGGGCAATTGCCTAACCTCGGCCCGGACGGGCCTCTGTTTTGCACCGAGGATGCCAAGGGCCGCCTGAAGCCCTTGACACACTCGGTGTTTGTGGCCGTCTTCCGCAAGCTGGCGGCTCGGGCAGGGCTGGACCCGGCTGCCTTCACCGGCCACTCCTTCCGCCGTGGCGGGGCCACCGCTGCTTTCAGGTTGCAGGTGCAGGACGCCTTGATTCAGGCCCACGGCGACTGGGCCTCCGAGTGCTACAAGCTGTACTGCGACATGGACGCCGCACAGCAGCTGATCCTCCCCTCGGCAATGGCTTCTGGCGCTGCAGCCGCCACCCGCGCCTTCGAGGGGCGAGCCTGATCGGTACGTACCACTCCCTCCCGGCCCTCCCGCCCCTCTCTCTCTCTCTTGCCGATGGGTTGGGTGTTGTGGTCTCAGTTGCAGTGCTTCCCTAGCAGCAGGAACCTAGGCGACCGGTAGGCGTCTAGTTAGGCCCTATTGTGGGCTGTTGTGCTGTGTGTGGGGGTCCCCAGCAGCAAAGACCTAGACTTGCCGGTGTAGACCGGTGTCTGGTTAGCCCCGGTAGGGGTGAGGGCTGTGTCACGGGACTTTGCCTAGGAGCCTCGTTAGTATCCGGTAGGTGCTACTCGAGGTGGTTGCCGGTAGGTGCCTGCTCCTAGTTGGGTGAGAGGAAGCTTCTTTGTCCCCCAGGTCTTGGCTGAAGCCTGAAGCCTGAAGCCTGAAGCCTGGAGCCCAGCAGCTGCCGAGCAGCTGCACAGAAGCTTCCTTGTGTCACCACTGCTTAGAGCCACAGTTCAGACACTTGGCTAGTTGTGAGATTGAGAGATGAGACAGACTCGAGAGTTGTTGGTACAGAGACACAGAGACATGGGACCCCTGCCTGATGGCTGACTAGCAGACCGCTGTGACCAGGAGTACTGGAACACATCTCCGCAGACGGTATATCAATTTTTGATTTGTATATAAAACATTGCTATTCCCATGTGTGTTGTGATTGTGCCTTGGTGTACCTGCTTCCTGGCAAGAATAATCCAAAATTATCGGCACTATAATTTCGGTTATTCGAAGGTAGCAGAGTACACCCCCCCCCGTCGATGTCGTCTGGGATTTTTTGTTGCATCAGATTTTCTGTGCGACAGATCCCGTAGCGACGAGGGAGCGCGACAGTCGTGTCGCCCGCGACGGTTTCGGACGGAGACCCGTCACTGTGTGTCAGTTTGCCCACATCAGATGCCCGAGTCATTTGAGACACTTGCTTGATCTGTTTTGGGATTTCAAACGGACACTTTCCGATCGGCCGCCACGTGGCCCGATCGAGCCTCGGCCAACTGCCGAGAGTTGTGCGACAGTGCTTAAAACAGTTTCACTAGGATCAGTGAAACAGTTTTCTCACTTCGAGCCCACACGTGCCAAAAGCACGGTTCTTGCTCTTTTTTCTCCCGCCATCCCTCCCTGGTCCTGTTGTGTGACTCTGGGTTTGAGCGTGGTGGGGTTTGGGTGAGAGGAAGCTTCTTTGTCCCCCAGGTCTTGGCTGAAGCCTGAAGCCTGAAGCCTGAAGCCTGGAGCCCAGCAGCTGCCGAGCAGCTGCACAGAAGCTTCCTTGTGTCACCACTGCTTAGAGCCACAGTTCAGACACTTGGCTAGTTGTGAGATTGAGAGATGAGACAGACTCGAGAGTTGTTGGTACAGAGACACAGAGACATGGGACCCCTGCCTGATGGCTGACTAGCAGACCGCTGTGACCAGGAGTACTGGAACACATCTCCGCAGACGGTATATCAATTTTTGATTTGTATATAAAACATTGCTATTCCCATGTGTGTTGTGATTGTGCCTTGGTGTACCTGCTTCCTGGCAAGAATAACCACGGATCCTTCACCATATACTTGAACATATAGTAGCCAGCAGCTTTCGCCTGCTCCGCAGACCCAAGCATGTACATGGCCGTGTTGCCCCCATGACTGCGGTGAATGCACGATTGAAGGCCGTCATGAAGGTGTCGTCGTTTTTGGGTCTATAAGGTTCCCAAACTATTACGCGTTTGTCGGGTTCCACGAAAGGTGCATCGATGCTAAGAGTCGCAGGGTCACGAAGTTCACGGGGGGCAATAGTCTCCGCCTCCATCACGTTGAACCGCGTAATTCCTTCGTTATCCACGTAGGAATCATTGCCATCACCAACCACAATGAGTTCGGTTGGCCCAGTATCCCGGGTACGTAGAGCTTGAGGCATGCATAGGCGACAACCGTATCGACCGTTTGGCGGCTTTCTACAAGTGAAGATGTGTCGGTCATGACGATTCGAATAAGCCGACACTCGAGCCCAGCGAACATCGAACGGAGTGCCGTTCCGAGTATCCGGCGGCGGCGCATCCGGCGGCGGAGCGTTCTGATAGCACGGAGAACACATTACCTCGGGTTCCCGATCCAGCGGTAAGGGGGAATCGTAGAGTGCGAGCCGAGGTGCGGCTCTCTCTGCCGGGTCCTCTTTGGCGCGGCGTGCATGAACTTCTTCATGCGCCCATGCGGGCAAATGTGCTTGCACTATAGTGTCGAGCACTTTTCCCGCTCTGGAGGCGAGCTCTGGATCCTCGGCTATCTTCTCCAAAATAATGCCGGCGATAGCGCATCCAAAGAGGCAACCGTGTAAGTGCAGAGCGCCCCGCTGTTGGGCTTCAATTACCGCCAAAAATGCGGCAAGCATGCCCCCAAAAACGCATGGATCCCGAGATCCCAGCGGCTGCGTTCTCTTTGTGTCTCCCTCGAGATGCAGCCCCAAAAGACCTTCGACCGCGACCTTCATCAAAATTCTAAAACTCTCGGCCGCGGCAGCGGGGTGTTCAGCTAACAAGGCGGCGCGTTGTGCTGGCGTGGTTTGGATAGCAAATCCGAAGCCTTCCTCATCGGACGGCTTCATAGGGTCCTTCGAGGATGGCTTACAGAAGCGGATGGTGAGCATATTGTCCATGTCTGGTGGGGATATCGTGATGAAGAAGGTGGGGTTGCCATACATGTAACTCATGGCCATCATCTTGGAGATGTTCTGCGCCCGCTCGCCGGGCCCATAAGGGACAGTCCCGCCACTCAATCGGAGGATGGGAGTTATTTCCGCCAGAAGTTTTTTGGCGGCGTCGCTTTCGGGGTCCTTGGCCGCTTCCTGCAGGGCCTTTCGAAAATCGGGTCGCCGAATGATCTCCATAAATCGATTGATGGAAGCATCATCCGACTTTACTTTCGCCGCGACCTGGCGACATGCTGCGTGGCGTTGGGCTTGATTGAATAACGTGAGAATAACATCGGCGTTGTCGAAGCGGATGTTATATTGCAATAACAAATGCCGTGTATGGCGCGATGACAATGACGACTTCGGCAAACCATGGTGCGCAGTAAAAAATAACCACGGGAATGCTCCATAGACGAAGAAATCGTTCTCCGTGAATTCGTTGACGGGTTTGTCGCCAAAAGTGATCGGCACCTCTTGCACCGCCGCAGGACGAGCACAACCTTCCTGGCGTGGAGGTGGCGAGGTTCCTGAAAACAAACAACACGAAATTATTCAAAAACTTCCGCCGGGCCGCCAAAATCATGCGGGGAATCAGTGGGTCATTTTAAGAAGGTGGACGGGACGGTGGGTGGTGCAAGATCGGTCAAAGCGGGGTCCGCCCCCCACACCCCCCCGTTACTCCGGAATTTATTTTTGAGACCGCGCCCGTGGAGGGCTCCGCCCCTCCCCCCCCCCTCCCCCCCCTTGCCTGCATCATTTTTTAAGATCGCCAGTGGGGCCTGTCCCCCACACCCCCTTGCTCCAAACTTTTTGTCGACAACGCCCGGGGGGGGGTTGGCCCCCCACACCCCGCCCCTCACTACATAATTTGTGTCAGGACTAGGCCTAGGTGGGAGCAGCGCTTACCGCCATGCGTTCCTTCATCAGGCTCCCCACTACCAGCATCCGTTTCCGGAGATATTCCTTGAACCGCTTCCATAACAGCTTGCACCGGTTGCTTCTCGTTAACAGGTCGTGACATAAGCAACACGTTCCCAATTCCACCGGCGTCCTCGATCTCGGCTGCTTGAGAGCCTTGCTCATCGTCCGCATGAGGCCGTACGTGGGCGACATCCGATCCAACTCGTCGCTCCATGTGAATTGTAGTGTCATCGGTATACTCCAAACACGCATCTAGTACTCTGTCGGGCAGCGTACGCAGTGCTTCGAGTACCGTGGATCGCGGTCGTCCAAAATTCGTGTTCTCGGCATGGACGTCTCAGTAACATCGACATTCCCTTGATGCACGACGTTCGTTGTCCCCGGCAAATCGAAATCGTTGTATGCCGGATGCCCCATGTGAATGAAGGCCTTTAACCACATAAATACGACTTCCGGACGCAGTTCTTTGTACGCCGGGGCTAACTTTCAGGCGTGCCGCTGCCCATTGCCCAACCTTGCCGACAAACACGAATGATAATACCCGATCCAAGTCAAGCCGAGGCAGGCTGTTAGCGCAAAGCATTTGTGCACCATCATGTTGCATGGCGATAACGTGTCCACGAATGGCCGAGCGCGCGGATGTGTGGTCGAAGCCACTAGGTACAGTGAGCTTGACCACGTTCATGAAAGGAACCACGCGTTGCAACACCATTTTCTCAAAGAGATGTAAAGAAGGCAGTCCACTATAGCCATCGTACGTGCACGGGGCCCGCGACGGATGACCGTAATCATGTCCGGCGGCGATGGAAAGTGCTGGCTTTCTGTCGGTATCCAACTTCTCGACGACATTGAGGCATGGCAAGCACAATGTGGTCATCTCGACGCCTATCGCATTCTCATTAGCTTTGACATACACCAAGTCCGGATGAAGATAAAACACACGCCCTTCGTGGCGTGACTCGTACCGAGAGTAACATGAACGATACGCTCCAAACGCCAAGTAAGCGTCACGCTCAACCCGTGTAAGCTCGACGCACGAGTCATGCAACTCGCTCAAAGGGATATCTTGGCGGTATTCGCGATCGACATCACGGATGCCACACGATGCACACGAAGCCAAAGTCCGCTTATTAGACGTACTGTCCACATACGCACTCACACATCGCTGCAAAATATCGTCCGTCACCACCGCGGCGTCAATCTCTTTCACGTAACTTTCCCGTACATCCGGATCGGAAATGTCTTCATGTCGGCGGTATCGTGCGATGCCAGTGCTCTCCCATAAGGCAGCGACCGCGATGTTTGGCCATTGCTCGAATCCCGCCAAGTCTTGCGGGGTTGGGAAGGCTGAAGCTTTTGGGAGGGTTTCGTTTACGCGCATTCGCCGTTCTAACTCGTCTCGCCTTTCATCTTGACGTTTCTGCTGCGCTCCTGCGGCCTCGCCTTCCTTCACCCCGGTGAGATGAAATGATGCGGCGAGATGAAATAATGCGGTGAGATGTAATAATAATGCGGTGAGATGTGATCATGCGGTGAGATGGAATAATGCGGCGAGATGTGATCATCGGGTTGGGAGCGTCGGTCTCGTTCACCTTGAGCCTCGGCTTCCTTCACCCCGGGTTGGGAGCGTCGGTCTCGTTCACCTTGAGCTCGGCTTTCCTTCACCCCGGGTTGGGAGCGTCGGTCTCGTTCACCTTGAGCTCGGCTTTCCTTCACCCCGGGCTGAGAGCGTCGGGCTCGTTGGCGACGAGCGTTGGAGCTCCGCCGCAAGGTTCTCGGGGTATAAATCGATGGTGAGGATGAAGTAAGGGAGCTACGACGCTTTCCAGCCAGCCATCGGCCTTTCATACGCAAGTGTCGCTCAGTCGACAACTGTTCACCGTGCCTCAAGATGCGCTCGGAGATGGTGGATCTGGCGGCGGCGATGTTAACGAAGGTATAGCTGAGAGGTTCGTCTTTAGAAATAATTGTGGCGTTGAGCAGCACGTAGACCCCACAATCGATGGTGTTATGTTGCTGAGGGGCGTCAACAGCGGTCTGCCTACACCAAGTGACACCCGAGAGGCGTGCAGAATTGTGTGCGGCGAATTCCTCACGCATAAATGTTTCTAGATTGATGAAGCAAATATCATCGGGATGGTGCACGTTGCACATGGAATCGTACTTGGTGATGCAGCTCCGTGGAACGTCAACCACGAATAATGACCAATGCCCCGGGTCCCCAGGATGGTGGATAGGCACCATGAAGATATCGCAACACGTTATGGCATACCCCAATGCGCGCTCGGTATTCCAACTGCGCACATTGCGGCTGTACACGGGGGCGGCTTGTGGGTCTATGGCCATAGGCTCCTGAGAACCAGGTGGTGTAATGTCCACGAACGTGTCTCCCACTAGTTGCACCGCGTGCGTCCGATGGTCGGGGTTGAATACTTCCGTTAACTTCGTATAAAACCTAGCCGAGAAATAGTGGATACGTGGGGCCTGGCCAGATGATTGTCCTTGCTTCTCGACGTGACGTAGGTACGCTAGATACAAATCCACAATTTCGTCATTTAGCATTCGCCCGGGGAGTAAACGGTCCATCGGGCTTGGTGCATGCGCAGGCGACGAGATGCAAGGAACCGTACTCGGAGATGGTATCGGCGGTGGGGTAGGCGTAGGATTATCCGTCGTGGTTAAACGCGCAGATCGAGTGGTATCACACCCACCCCTGAAAGCTTGGAATAAAGTAAGCGGTCGTAGAGGACTTAGTGGCTCAACCCGTACGGAAGTCTTGGACAAGGGTTCGGAACGTGGGGTGGTCGTTTGCAATCCAGACGAATTAGAAGAACGTCGACTAGGAGTCGAAGCGACTTTCGGCGCGAACGTGGAGTACTGAGGGTGGCAACCGAGGCGGGCGCCTGAAAGATAAAGGGCGCCGCGGCGATGGCCGGAGGGGGCGATACGCCGGCGTCGATGCGCATGGTCACGGCTTGCCGCGCGATCTGCGTGAGTGTTCCACCATCATCGGGGTGGGATATGTCGAGAGGTGGGAGACATAGCACAGGAACGGCGTCAGGTTGAGCTAGCCCGGTGGTGACTGAGGCGGCCGCTTGGAGAGAGTTGGGAGTAGCGTCGACCGCCGGAGGAGGAGATATGCCGCCTTCAGTGCGCATCGCCACGGCTTGCTGCGCGAACTGCGTAAGAGTTCCGCCCGCATCGGGGTGGGATATGTCGAAAGGTGGTTGACGTAACACAACCATGGGATCGGGCGGACCAAGCCTGGGGGCGACTGAGGCGGCCGCCTGCATAAAATTGGGAGCAGCGTCGACAGCCGGAGGCGGCAAGAAACCGCCTTCGATGCGCATGGCCACGGCTTGCTGCGCGATCTGCGTAAGTGTTCCGCCATAATCGGGGTAGAAAGAGTCGGCGAGAGGAGGTTGACGCAGCACAACAGCGGGGTCGGGCTGAGCGGGCCCAGAGGCGACGGAGGCGGCCGCTTGAAAGGGGCGAAAGATACCCTCGTCGATAAGCATGGCCACGGCTTGCTGAGCAAGTTGAGTGGTGGGTAGTGGATCGTCGACCTCAGGGGCGGAAGGCGGTGCTTGGACAGGGTCATGGTCAGCTCGGAGTATCGGTGCCTCGCGCACACCCGCAGTCGCCACGGCCGCATCGGCGGAGGGAGGACCGGTGGCGGCTGTAGGTAATAAACCCTTGTCGAGGAGCATGGCCACGGCCTGCAGAGCAAGCTGGGTACAAGGTAGTGGATCGTTAACCTTATGGGCGGAAGGCGGTGCTTGGACAGGGGCATGGTCAGCTCGGAGTATCGGTGCCTCGCGCACACCCGTAGTCGCCACGGCCGCATCGGCGGAGGGAGGAACGGTGGCGGCTGTAGGTAATAAACCCTTGTCGAGGAGCATGGCCACGACCTGCCGAGCAAGTTGGGTGCAAGGTAGTGGATCGTCGACCTCAGGGGCGGAAGGCAGTGCTTGGACAGGGGCATGGTCGGCTCGGAGTATCGGTGCCTCGCGCACATCCGTAGTCGCCACGGCCGCATCGGCGGAGGGAGGAACGGTGGCGGCTGTAGGTAATAAACCCTTGTCGAGGAGCATGGCCACGGCCTGCTGAGCAAGTTGGGTGCAAGGTAGTGGATCGTCGACCTCAGGGGCGGAAGGCGGTGCTTGGACAGGGGCATGGTCAGCTCGAAGTATCGGTGCCTCGCGCACACCCGTAGTCGCCACGGCCGCATCGGCGGAGGGAGGAATGATGGCGGACATATCATGGTCGATGTCCATAGCCACAGCCTGTTGACGAGTTCTTTGTGCAAGACGGGCGCGTCCCATCAACCGTGCACGTTGTCGTTCACGGGACGCGAAAATACGGTTTTTACGAGTCCGTTGCAAGTGCTCGCGCCTCCACGACGCGTTCGGTATCCTTTGCTGCCCAACACCGGCGGTCGTGGTGAGTGCCACCTGTGCGGGCGTCGTGGAGGAAGGGGTTCTCGTGATGGGGACCACGTACCCCATGGGAGCGATGCTATCGTCGAAGATCGCATCATGAGAAGTAGGATTCGCGGCGGAGTACACCATCAAACATAATAAGGCCCGTATGAGCCGTTTGTTGATCATAATGGCTAAAGTTGCAATGACGCTCCGGATTCCCATCAGGCAGAGTCACCAATCTTCAATTGCCTGTATATCAAAGACACCGAATACCCAAAGTTAAGAATGTTGGACCACCGAAAATATGCGGAACTATTGCCACGGCATGAGAAGATTTACAACATATTTTCGGGAGTCGTCAAGCACGGATGAATACATACTACCATCGAAATCGGCTATTGTGTGAAATATTCTCGCATGTTTTCGAGGATCAAGGCAGGCAGGGGGGGGGGGCTCCCCCCGTTACTACGGAATGTTTTTGCGAAACGTTATCAACATCGGAAACTTCATTAATGCACAATTTCAGTAGCAATCACGGATGGAATCACATATCCCATTAACAAAACAATTGTGCATTAGAGGATAGCCATACTCCAAATATCAACCATATGATAAGATATTCCATGATCAAATGAAATCCGGAATATGAAATAACGATACTCACGATATCAGAGACATGAATATAAAGAAACCGGAACTCACAATATATCCGAGACATGCATCAAGCGTGCATATTTCAAAAGCTCAAACCGGAATGCACGGTTTTAAATAACGCAGAGCGAATTCAAGTTTGCCAGGCACAACATGGTTGGCGACACGCCAAGCGGAGACACGAGGGTTATGTGTAGTAGCATGTCCATATGAATACACACTTTAAAAAGTTAGTACGGTTTTACATCTAGGTGTTTCGAGTGTCCCGTTATTTCGCCTAGTTATTCGTAGCTTGCCTACTTTCCTACTTTCCTAACTATTTGCGGCGCCGTCAATTGCCTTCTTCAAGCCGTTTGAAACATCCACCGCCAAGGACTCGAGAATCTTCCGGTGTCGGGCATCGCATGTGGAAGCGAGGTCCGTGCCCGCTAAGAGGTATTTGACGTACTCCTTGACGCCGAATTCCCAAAACCCCCAATACAAGGCCGTGTTCGCCGGGTTGTACTGCACATCCGGGTTGTAGGAGGCCACACCCCGCAAGGCCAAGTTCGCGGAGAAAACAACCCTAGGCGTGTGATCCGAGTTGGCGACCCCTTGGTGTACCCCGCCGACAAGAGCGCAATCGCCCAACTGCACTCGTGCCTTTCCGCCAACATCGGCGGCGAAGGCATCGAGGTATTCCTTGGGGAACATGAGCGGACACTGCTCCAAGAAGTCCCTATCGCAAGCAAGCTTGTCGGGGGTGCTTCCTTCAAGGTTGGATGCGCCCAATCGTTGGCACAACTCATCGACGGCCATGTGCGGGGCGGTACAGATTCGTGTCGGAGAGGCTGGGCCAAGATGACCGATAACCGCCAAGTGATGGGCGGATGCGTCGAGGGGTGTGTTCAACGGTTGGTCCAGATGCCATGGTTGCCAACCCGGTAGGGTCGAGAGAACGACCTCCTTCTTGCCCCTGGATTTCTGCTGCACCAGGTCCATGTTGATAAGAAAAGCACAATTCTCAAGTAGGTAGTCTCCCTTAACGCGTTGAAGGAGCTGCTCCTTGCTTGAGGGTTTCCACGAAGATGTCTAGATGCTTTCGGTCTTCCTCGAGCAGGACGGTATCATAGAATTCGGTTTGCAGCTTCGAGCTTCCGCTTCCCGCAGAAGAGTGGAAAACCTCAAGTTTGCCCCCGGTCAACGGTACAACCCCCGGTGGCAGTCTTTCCCAGTTCTTTATCGTGTCCAAGGCTTCCGTCTACATGCTCGCGAACCGCTCTCGAAGATGGGCGTCCGTAGCTTCGGGTAAAGCCAAGGTAAAGGGCGCGGCGAAGCCGATGGCGGTTTCGCGGTTGAACTCGTCCAGCTGCTTTGTGCCTCGCCTGCGGCCGGCGCATCGATAGCATCGCAGCTCTTTATGCATGCGCTTCCGGGTGCACCTCTCCCCGGGGACATGGCTGGGGTTGGCATCCTTGCATATTACAAGTTGACCCTTCTTGTCCGGCATACCGCAATTGCAACGGTCCGTTGAGGAGTCTTCGGAATCTGTTGAAACCGCGAGAGTGACACACGTGAGGATCCGCCGACATATGTTATCACATACATATTTGAGTGTCGTCTAGGGCGGTGCATGCGGTGAAATGTTATCACATATATATTTGAGTGTCGTCTAGGGCGGTGCATGCGGTGAACAGCTGAACAGCTGAACAACTGAACAGTAAACATAATAATAGGGTATCTTGACCGTGAATAACTTTTGAGTCACGAGGTTTTTTCGAATGAAACTTTGCATACATAAAGGTCTTTTATAGACGAACACAACGATATATTGTTTGTTGTGATAGGATAAGTGAAACCCAAAATCCGATACCCATTTCTTGTGGCTATATACGAGCCGTAAATAATAGGGTACCTTGACCATGAATAACTTTTGAGTCACGAGGTCTTTTCGAATGAAACTTTGCATACATAAAGGGCTTTTATAGACGAACACAACGATATATTGTTCGTTGTGATAGGATAAGTGAAACCCAAAATCTGATACCCATTTCTTGTGGCTATATACGAGCCGTAAATAATAAGGTATCTTGACCGTGAATAACTTTTGAGTCACGAGGTCTTTTGGAATGAAACTTTGCATACATAAAGGGATTTTATAGACGAACACAACGATATATTGTTTGTTGTGATAGCATAAGTGAAACCCAAAATCTGATACCCATATCTTGTGGCTATATACGAGCCGTGAATAATAGGGTATCTTGACCGTGAATAACTTTTGAGTCACGAGGTCTTTTGGAATGAAACTTTGCATACATAAAGGGATTTTACAGACGAACACAACGATATATTGTTTGTTGTGATAGGATAAGTGAAACCGAAAATCTGATACCCATATCTTGTGGCTATATACGAGCCGTAAATAATAGGGTATCTTGACCGTGAATAACTTTTGAGTCACGAGGTCTTTTGGAATGAAACTTTGCATACATAAAGGGCTTTTATAGACGAACACAACTATATATTGTTCGCGTTGTGATAGGATAAGTGAAACCCAAAATCTGATACCCATTTCTTGTGGCTATATACGAGCCGTAAATAATAGGGTATCTTGACCGTGAATAACTTTTGAGTCACGAGGTCTTTTCGAATGAAACCTTGCATACATAAAGGGCTTTTATAGACGAACACAACGATATATTGTTTGTTGTGATAGCATAAGTGAAACACAAATAATAGGGTATCGGTCTAAGATATGATAAGGAAGACTCTATGATAATAATACATTAAAAAATGTGTCTTAGTCTATGGTTGGTCTAATCATCTCGTCGGCACTCCTCTTGAGGCATCTATTCGTGTGGACAAGTGTGGCCGAATTCCACATGTGGAAAATGAAAACACCGCGGACACCCAAGGGCTTTTCCCCGGCTAAAATCTTGAACCCCTTAGAGGCAACATCACCACCCAACACCAGGAGCTCTCCACTCCCAACAGAAAACTTCTGCACACCCTCAAAGAGAAGCTCTACCTTTGGTGGTGGCGGAGGTGGCTTTGGCTTGGAGGGAATAGTGTACCCACCGACGGTTGACTCGGGCCGTGTCCCCGCGGACAAGGCGTCCGAAGTTAGTGGCTCACCTTCCACGGTGTCAAAAACAACGAGGATCACCCGCTGGATATCACTGAAAAGTAAATCCTTACGGAGTCCGTCGTTGAAAGTGAAATCCACCTTCACCGAAGCAAAATTGTGGGGCTTTGGTAGGATGTGGACTTGCACCGCGTTGACTTGGAAGGGGGTTAGTGGGATGAGGCCACGATTGGCCTCTTGCACCGCAAGCAACATCAAGCTTGCCATGACGACATCGGGGGGTTGCACATCGGCCATCGACAAGCGATGGCCATAGGTAGCCACGACACACACCGCACTCCCAAACCAAAATGAGATTGGAGCAACGAATTCCGTCCCACCCGAGAATTCCCTAGCCTTGCTTTGTAGGTACTCAAGCAAAAAACCACAATTTGCTTGGGAGTACCTACAGGCAACGCGCACACTTCCAAGATCATGGAAAAGATCCTTGGAAGGCACAAGGGTGAGAAACTCGTCATCTAGTATGGTGGGAACGCTTCGTGCGAACGTCTTGCTAGGCATCGAAGGGGCCCCACCAAAAAACAACAAGTTGAAATTTTCAAGGCCCAATGGAGACAACGGAGGCTCGACCGGACCATACACGGCTTCGAACGGCCGAGTCTCGCGCTTGTTGTAAGTATCGCGCTCTAGCAAGCAAGCGATTCCTTCAAGAAGCTTGAGATTCGGACCGTCATTGGAGATATGGCCGTTCTCGAAAAGGGACGCCACATGGGACTCCGACGCTAGCCTGGTTTGTAGGAATTGCGGCAACACGAATATCATTTGAACTTGAAATGCGTAGGAAGGAATTGGGCACGAGATGGGCGAGAAGTACACACTTCCCCAACATTTAGCAATTGCCTTTTCTTTGAGGGTTGCGCTCATCAATTTACGCCGATCCTCGAGGAGCCCTTTATATTCGTTTGGTGATCATGGACTTAGATTGGCATAAACAGGGTCTCGTAGAGAGAAAAATGGACCCACGATCATCACCCCAATAACCTTCGAACCATTCGCGTCATTTGCGGCCACCAAGAGAACAAAATTATCCTTCGTATCATGAACCAGGTATCTGCGTAAAAGCTTAGCTAACTTTCCTTCCTCGAAGCTCACGCGCTCATCTTGGGTGAGGAACACGAGAGGAACACGACCTTGGGTCGCGACCGCGAGTCGTGCTAGTTCTCGATGGTGTTGCTCTTGGCTTCCCACGGGGCCTGAGGTCAAAGGCAAACCCTGCACATAAAGCCAAACCGTTAATTTTCAAAAATTGCGCAGCGCTTCCGCATGATTTTCGCGCTTCGCACACGAAACCCTAATACCTCGCTCGCTAATGGTACAACAACGCGAACGAAGAAAGAAACACACCTCGACCTTAGGTCCGCAGGTGGTATAGTTAGTGGATGGTGTGCCTCGATCTTAGATCCGCAGGCAAAGTTATGAATGCAAACGAGTGTTCCGACCTTGGGCCCGCAAACAACTCGTTGCAAAGGATGATGAGTTTTCATATTTCAAGAAACGAACGCACACTCAAACACCACGCAACGCACGTACCGTCGGTACTTCAAGGCCCCATTCTTGAACTGCTTCAGCCATTGCGAGCGGACGGACGGCGGGAAGGACGGAAAACGACTACAAAAATACGAATATTATCGACTACGACGTCGATATATTATATTGAAAAAAACAGCAGCCAGCAAGCAGTTCGTTAAAGGTTGCCTAAAGTTACAGGTTGCCTAAATGGGACTGACACTTTTCGCGATAAGTTCGATTTCTGCGTGGGACGGGGATCGAATCTGGGATTCTGGGTCAGTGTCGCTCGAATGTAAAGTTGATCCGACGTGCAGTATTCGCGAAAGCTAAAAATTCGCGACCATGAATCAGAAATTCATGGTCATGAATTTAGAATTCATGACCATGAATCTGAAATTCGCGACCATGAATTCCGAGGAACGTTGACCACAGCGGTTGT
>LGRX02031962.1:0-20306 GCA_001247695.2 Cymbomonas tetramitiformis | reverse complement strand
GGTATCTTGACCGTGAATAACTTTTGAGTCACGAGGTCTTTTGGAATGAAACTTTGCATACATAAAGGGATTTTATAGACGAACACAACGATATATTGTTCGTTGTGATAGCATAAGTGAATCCGAAAATCTGATACCCATATCTTGTGGCTATATACGAGCCGTGAATAATAGGGTATCTTGACCGTGAATAACTTTTGAGTCACGAGGTCTTTTCGAATGAAACTTTGCATACATAAAGGGCTTTTATAGACGAACACAACGATATATTGTTCGTTGTGATAGCATAACTGAAACACAAATAATAGGGTATCGGTCTAAGATATGATAAGGAAGACTCTATGATAATAATACATTGAAAAAATGTGTCTTAGTCTATGGTTGGTCTAATCATCTCGTCGGCACTCCTCTTGAGGCATCTATTCGTGTGGACAAGTGTGGCCGAATTCCACATGTGGAAAATGAAAACACCGCGGACACCCAAGGGCTTTTTCCCGGCTAAAATCTTGAACCCCTTAGAGGCAACATCACCACCCAACACCAGGAGCTCTCCACTCCCAACAGAAAACTTCTGCACACCCTCAAAGAGAAGCTCTACCTTTGGTGGTGGCGGAGGTGGCTTGGAGGGAATAGTGTACCCACCGACGGTTGACTCGGGCGGTGTCCCCGCGGACAAGGCGTCCGAAGTTAGTGGCTCACCTTCCACGGTGTCAAAAACAACGAGGATCACCCGCTGGATATCACTGAAAAGTACATCCTTACGGAGTCCGTCGTTGAAAGTGAAATCCACCTTCACCGAAGCACAATTGTGGGGCTTTGGTAGGATGTGGACTTGCACCGCGTTGACTTGGAAGGGGGTTAGTGGGATGAGGCCACGATTGGCCTCTTGCACCGCAAGCAACATCAAGCTTGCCATGACGACATCGGGGGGTTGCACGTCGGCCATCGACAAGCGATGGCCATAGGTAGCCACGACACACACCGCACTCCCAAACCAAAATGAGATTGGAGCAACGAATTCCGTCCCACCCGAGAATTCCATAGCCTTGCTTTGTAGGTACTCAAGCAAAAAACCACAATTTGCTTGGGAGTACCTACAGGCAACGCGCACACTTCCAAGATCATGGAAAAGATCCTTGGAAGGCACAAGGGTGAGAAACTCGTCATCTAGTATGGTGGGAACGCTTCGTGCGAACGTCTTGCGAGGCATCGAAGGGGCCCCACCAAAAAACAACAAGTTGAAATTTTCAAGGCCCAATGGAGACAACGGAGGCTCGACCGGACCATACACGGCTTCGAACGGCCGAGTCTCGCGCTCGTTGTAAGTATCGCGCTCTAGCAAGCAAGCGATTCCTTCAAGAAGCTTG
This sequence comes from Cymbomonas tetramitiformis, assembly GCA_001247695.2. NCBI lineage: Eukaryota > Viridiplantae > Chlorophyta > Pyramimonadophyceae > Pyramimonadales > Pyramimonadaceae > Cymbomonas > Cymbomonas tetramitiformis. The sequence goes on along the minus strand of LGRX02031962.1, from coordinate 18,939 downwards.
AGATTCGGACCGTCATTGGAGATATGGCCGTTCTCGAAAAGGGACGCCACATGGGACTCCGACGCTAGCCTGGTTTGTAGGAATTGCGGCAACACGAATATCATTTGAACTTGAAATGCGTAGGAAGGAATTGGGCACGAGATGGGCGAGAAGTACACACTTCCCCAACATTTAGCAATTGCCTTTTCTTTGAGGGTTGCGCTCATCAATTTACGCCGATCCTCGAGGAGCCCTTTATATTCGTTTGGTGATCATGGACTTAGATTGGCATAAACAGGGTCTCGTAGAGAGAAAAATGGACCCACGATCATCACCCCAATAACCTTCGAACCATTCGCGTCATTTGCGGCCACCAAGAGAACAAAATTATCCTTCGTATCATGAACCAGGTATCTGCGTAAAAGCTTAGCTAACTTTCCTTCCTCGAAGCTCACGCGCTCATCTTGGGTGAGGAACACGAGAGGAACACGACCTTGGGTCGCCACCGCGAGTCGTGCTAGTTCTCGATGGTGTTGCTCTTGGCTTCCCACGGGGCCTGAGGTCATAGGCAAACCCTGCACATAAAGCCAAACCGTTAATTTTCAAAAAATTGCGCAGCGCTTCCGCATGATTTTCGCGCTTCGCACACGAAACCCTAATACCTCGCTCGCTAATGGTACAACAACGAACGAAGAAAGAAACACACCTCGACCTTAGGTCCGCAGGTGGTATAGTTAGTGGATGGTGTGCCTCGATCTTAGATCCGCAGGCAAAGTTATGAATGCAAACGAGGGTTCCGACCTTGGGCCCGCAAACAACTCGTTGCAAAGGATGATGAGTTTTCATATTTCAATAAACGAACGCACACTCAAACACCACGCAACGCACGTACCGTCGGTACTTCAAGGCCCCATTCTTGAACTGCTTCAGCCATTGCGAGCGGACGGACGGCGGGAAGGACGGAAAACGACTACAAAAATACGAATATTATCGACTACGACGTCGATATATTATATTGAAAAAAACAGCAGCCAGCAAGCAGTTCGTTAAAGGTTGCCTAAAGTTACAGGTTGCCTAAATGGGACTGACACTTTTCGCGATAAGTTCGATTTCTGCGTGGGGCGGGGATCGAATCTGGGATTCTGGGTCAGTGTCGCTCGAATGTAAAGAATCCGACGTGCAGTATTCGCGAAAGCTAAAAATTCGCGACCATGAATCAGAAATTCATGGTCATGAATTTAGAATTCATGACCATGAATCTGAAATTCGCGACCATGAATTCCCAGGAACGTTGACCACAGCGGTTGTGACGGGCCGCCAAACCTGTCCGTCTTCATCGCTGAATGACTCGTTCACTTCCGTCTGACGCGCCAGTGTCGGCTTTTGCAGAATCGTGACCGTTTTTGCAATTTATGTCCGTTTTTGCAGTCCTTTTTTTTCGCGTACCTATGTTTTTAACTGCGCCCAGTGGGGGGGCTCCGCCCCCCCACAGCCCACACCCCCGTGGCACACTTTTCCCCCTGCATCGAGCCCATGGGGCCTGCCTCCACACCCCGTTAGTACACTTTTTTGTCCAGACAGTCGATGGGGCTCCGCCCCACACACCCTCGTAAGTACACTTTTTTTTTCCTATTTGAAGAGGCTCGCCCACTTCCTTCTGTAAGGGTACACTTTTTTCCTTTCCAGATCAGTCAGAGTGGGGCCCCCCCATACACCCCCCGTTAGTACCCTTTTTTTTTGGGTGACTGTGTCACCAACTTGCATTCTGGGAGCTTTGCAGACTGCGTCACATGTCGTGAAACTTGGCGACCACCTATCTGAACACAAAGTGTCGACGACAACGACAACGCTTTGCGGGCGTCATCTGCTGGACTTTAGGTTCAGGGTTATTATTATGGGCTCTGATAGCCCCTAGCCTGACCCGTCTCTGATCGGAACCGTGACTCCGCTAGTAGCTAGGATGACAGTACAGTAGTACTGTACTGTCAGTCATCACTTCGTATTATCCGGGTTTCCGAGATGCATGATAAAAGCACTCGGCCGGACTGATTATGGGAGCTTAGCCAGTTTGTTTCACCGAGCGGAACACCTGTTCTCGCAGGTTATGGGCCCACCACGCTTCCGTGTCCTGTGACACTGTCTCAGACTGTCACCAACTTGCACTCTGGGAGCTCGAGCTCTGCGAGCTCCTGTGTATAATTCCCAACGCTCATGACACTGTCACCAACTTTCATCCTGGGAGCTTTGCGGACTGCGTCACATGTCGTAAAACCTGGCGACCACCTACCTGATCACAAAAGTGTGACGACGTACACGACACTTTATGAGATGTTCACGGTTTTAACCGAGATGATTTCTAACTTCTCGGTCGAAACTTGTCGGGCGAATGAGAGCATCGGAATTCAAAATTCGGCCATTCAGTGGCCCGTATGATGACTGCAACCGAAATCACGAACGAGACCGTGGTCAGGAATTCGAGACTTCGAAGTCTCATCTTCTCGGTCGAAAAGTGAGACCGAGGTAATCATCTCGGTTAACGACAGAATATTTGGTCCACGTCGGAAGACGCGTGGACGCGATCAGATTCGTTACGTGAGACAGTTTTCATCAGTGAGACTTCGAAGTCTCGTTTTTCCACAAAAGAGATGACATGCATCGCGGAACGATATCTGGCGCGTGGAAAATTTCACGTAGATTTCGAACTCGAAAACTTCTTGTTCAGAAGACAGACCTGTACCAGTCCTCTGAGACCGCGGTCGAAATTCTGAGACCACGGTCGAAAAACGAGACTTCGAAGTTAAAAAGTGAGACCGAGGTCTCGCGACACCATGGAATATACCTGTCCGCGTGTCAGTCGGACATTCAGTGCAATCCGAATCTGAGTCGAGACCACGGTCGAAATTCGAGACTTCGAAGTCTCACTCTACTCCGTAAAAATAATCTCGGTTAAAACCGTGAACATCTCATTAAACACCGCATGGGCCCTCCGTCGGAGACGGGAGGGTATAATTAAGAATATATATAATAACTGCACAGTAGACATCCCGATAATATATTATCATATACACTATGGAAACCTCGCTTGGAGGTTTTATATACACTTTTACTATAGTACGATTCCGATAAAAATATATAAAAAGGGATATTATTTATATGCAAAATTATTTCTTAGGCTTCTCTACACAAGAATGTGGTATTTATATTGATGTATTGATTTTTTTATTTCTAATATAAAATTGTATTTTAATTTATATAATTATATATTATAATACGATTCGGTATTCAAGTCCAGGAGAACTGGTCGACGACACGAGCTCGACAGAGGCGTGTCACGAGTTTAAGGAACCGGTTGCGGTTTAGAGAACTGAAAGTTATCTAACGGTGAGGGGTCACCGACGTAGGAGGGGGCACATCAACGGTAGATAACTTCGGTTATCTACGTTAGCGGGAGCGGAGCATTTAGGGCTCGCCAACGGAGTTGGCGGCTCCACTCTTTGACCTCTGGTTTGTTGCCCGTAAGTCCCATCTCAGCGTCATACGGCGGTACCGAGCTTTTTGTGCCGCCCGCACCCCACCTCGGGTGCCGGTTCCTGCCGAGCCAATCACGGTGTGTCTGTTTCTCCAGCTGGTGGCCTCGGATGCGAAGTCATATGCCTCGGTTAAGTCAGCTTCGGGCGCCCTGTTCACCTTGCACGAGCTTGCACTGGTTCCCGTGTCGGAGATCCCCACGAAGCACCCTTTGGCTAAGGGGATCAGAGAGGCGGCTAAGCGACGTATCGGTCTTAGGCTGGTGAACCAGAAGGAACCCTTGGGGGGCGATGTCTTACGGTCGGGTATTCTCCTGTATGTTCCGGATGCCGCTATTGCCTTTCTTATTGCTCTCACCTCAGCGGCTATGGTGTCCACTATGTGGACGGGGTTCTTGCGCTATAAGGACATGAAGTTTGTGTGGGTCCCTCTGGTTAAGTTCTATGAGACTCATATGGAGATGCTGCTGATTGAGAGGAAGAATGATCAGTTCCGGTTTGGAGATGTGGTGTATGTTGCTAGGGGGCAACACCGCCCTTCTTGCCCCGTATACTTGTGTGAGACTCTGATTAGACGTGCTGGTTTCACCGGTATGGTCAACCTGTTCCAAGGCTGGGATGGCAGACTGGCCAGGTTCCACCCTGACACAACCCCGCTCAACGGCCGCCATATGGAGTATCCACTACAGTGCCGTGCAGTGGTCCATAAGTTTCTACAGCGGACCACTGGCCTATCTGCAGCAGAGGTGCAGACTCGGTGGGGCACCCAGTCCTTGAGATCCGGCGGTGCTACTACTGCAGCCAAGCAGGTGGACTTCCGCTTGTTCCAGCAACACGGTGCATGGCATACGGCAACCAGCGCTCACAGATACATTCTGGATGATACCGAGACTAGACTCTCAGTTACTAGATGCCTAGGCAATTAGCCTGTTCCTGAAGCCCCAAGTGGGCCGGCCACAGGCATGAGCCTGTGGCCCCTGTTATTTATTAACAATAATTATTATTTTGGTGTTGCATCCATACCCGATCTTGTGTAGCTCCAGACTAGTGGGCTCCCTACCCGTCACTTGTGAGTGTGTGGGTTAGGTGTAGGCTCCCGAGTTAGATCGGGGTCCCTGACTGTGCCCTTCTAGGCGGGCACGGGACAGGCAATACCTTGCTGCCTGAAGGGCTTCGGCCTTAGGCAAGGGGGACAGTGTCTCTGGACACTCCCTATTGGGACTCTCAGCTCTTATCATTCCAGTAGTCTTAGTAGCTAGGGGGTAGCTAGGGGTAGCTAGGGTAGCTCAGCGGAGCGGAGCTAACTTAGATAACTGGTCGAGACCTTGACGCGTACTCTTGGAACACGCTGACGGGGACAGTGAAATATATATATGTAATTGACGGAGTCGGGTGGATATATATATCCCACGGAAACCTAGAACAAGCTGTCAGGCAGGTGTCTCGGGTTTCACAGTGCGAAGATAATTGAATAAGATACGGGGAGTGTTTTATTCCCTGAACTGAGCAGGACCGAGCCAGGCAAGACGGCACCGCGGGTCGAGGGGTGACACAGGCGGACAGGACTGCCACCCCCTTACAGTGGGGGGGCTAAAGTCACTGTCCCCATGACACCACCTCACCTCGAAGAGGTGAGGTGCCAAGGCAGTACCCAACCCTAAACCCTAGAGATACAAATGTTATAAGTCCATTGGACTTTAAGGTTCAGCTAACAAGAATGCCAAGCAGCTGATCCACAACAGTGGTTCTACGTAGGATTGAAGGGCAGGGGTCCCGATGCTCTAAGGGTTCTCTGCCGATGCACCGGACGGTGTCACGTCGGTGATCGAGACGGTTGCAGTCGTGCTGCCGGAGAAAGATGGCAGCCACACAGGAGACGATCGGAACGCCGGCCAGTCCTCCTCGTCGCCGTCATCGTGGACGGCATGGAAAGCCGGTGGCGCCGCGTCAGGCACATCTTCGTCGGATTGCTCATCGCAGAGGTCAACGTCCGAGAACCGGACGGTCATGGCTGCCGCACCCGGCTGAGTGGAGTCGTCCAGTGGCGGGGGCTCCAATGCTTGCAAAGAATTTGCACGGGCAGTCGGCGGTGGCGCAGGCGGCCACGCCGACATCGGAGGAGGAGGGGCCGCCGTGCGGTGCGGTCGCCGGCGCCCGCTCCGGAGCGAAGGATGCCGCACAAGAGTAGGGGCACACACCCTCGGTGTCGAGGTGGCCCGTGGTCACCGCCCACAGGCGGAAGCAGGTGACACATACGAGCCCGGTGCCCTCCCACTGCAGGTAGCGGGCATTGCGAACGGGTTTCCACTCACCGACGGGGGGCGCCAACTTCTTCCAGCCGAGGGCATGCATGGAACCGACGGTGGGCTTGCCACCGCCACCACTGCCGCCACCGCCCCTGCCACCACCGCCACCAGCACCACCGCGCCCAGCACCACCAGATGTCGGAGGGGAAGGCGCGGATAGGCGGGCCAAGGCGAACTCGTCACGGAACACCTTGGCGATGCGCAAGGTGAGGGCGGCGAAGGTGAAGGGGATGTTGGCCCCAAGGTCGCGCAACACCACCAGGTAAAGTGGCGCGACGTGGGGGGAGACGGCCGCAGAGGTACGAAGGACGCTGTAGAGGTCAGACACCATGTCGGAGTCGCTGTACTGCGGGTTCACCTTCTTGTGCTTGTCGGCCAACGTGCGGAAGGCAGCAAGTTGCGGTGCGGGGTCGACGGTTTCGTCGAGAATGGTCGCCCTGAGGCGGACCCAGAAGCGATGCGCGTCGGGATCCCCGATGCCCTCCACATGGAAACGAAGGCGCTGCAATGCGCAGCGGCCATCGCGGGGATGGAACTCCACGGACTCCTCATACAGGGTGAGGGCAGTGGAGCGGAGAACCGTGGGGAGGACGGCGTACACGAGCTCGTTGAGGACGATGTGGTAGTCCGTGTACTCGTTGTCCAGATCCAGAAGCTTGGCGACGTCATCACGGGAGATAGGCCCGAAAACATGGTTCATGTTGGCGAGCAAGACCGCGAAGTCCGACTCAGCATCGGGTCCATCAAGAGTAAGTCCAACGGAGCTTTTGAAGCCGTGGGTCCGAAGGAGCTTGGCCAACTCCTCGCCGTAGGAGAAGGCGTAATCGAGTTTGTCCGCGAACTCCGTACGCTGGGAGGGCTTCACAGGCGTGGAGACCCAAACCGTAGGGTCAGCGTGGAATTCAGCAGAGGTGGCCGCCCGAGAGACTGGGGTCGGCTTGGCGGTCAACTGTGACATGCGCACAATCGAGCCCCCAGAGCCGCCACGGTCGGGGCTAGCCGATGAATTGGGGCTGGCGGAGGAATGCCCTCCAGGAGATTCCCTCGCAGCACGAAGGCGGCTGCCGAGGGAGATGCGGTCCGCGCTCATCTCTGGAAGAACGTAGCGTGGAATGACGGTTGGTCGGTAGTGCGAATGCCGCACGAAATCCGGGAGCTGGTTCCGCTCGAGGAAAAGGGCCGGTGCCGTAAAAAACACGCGGCTGGTGGTGGAGAAGCTGGCAATGCGCTCAGCCTGTGCAAGCAGCTGGATTCGCTGCAAGCGGCCGCTGTACCGGAATATCCAAGTACACTAGATATCAGAAAGTCCCGTACTCGTGTGGATAAACTGTATAAGATAAATAAACCCTAAGCTAGATATACCCGGAACGGTCTCGGACGGTCTCGGTGTCTAGCCTACCTGTGACACAGCGTGTGTCACAGTACGACCCTACAGATCAGTCAGTAGTCCAGTGTTGGTCCTAGGAATCTGTCATAGGGGCCTGCACCGGGACTCCCAGTCAGGGCTGCCTATACAGATTTCAGCACACCACCCCAGCACTGTGGGTGGTGACTGGCTAGGAGAGTCAGAAATGTGAGATACCAGTGTTAGGGCAGAAGCTAGGTGACAAGTCTAACTGCCAATCCAACTGTGCTATTCTGATACACAAATTGGAAACCTCTAGGTAGCACGTGAACAAAAGCATACGGGCAATTAAGGCACCGCTAAACAAGTGAAAGGAACCGTGCTAGCAAGTCAGTTTGAAGGTTATAAAGGTGTCAAAGCAAAACATAAACCAGATTGAAGAAGTCTTTGAAGTCACAGGAGTTCTGCACACCACCATGTCGGTGTGCCTCCAGAGTGAGCAAGAAGTCAATCGACAGTACCAAAGTAGTCAGCGGTGGCCTCACGGAAGTCCATCCCATAGTAGGAAGTAAAGTAACCAGCTCCATAATAGTGCCCCGCATCAAGAGGACCGCTCTCATGTAAGGCCATGCCGTAGTAGAATGCCATGTCAATACCCAAATCCGCTTGAGCCAAATCCTGAAATGCTAAAAAGCTCAAAGTGTCAGGAGGCTCGGGCGGCTGAAGCTGTGGCACATCGTCAGGCAATAGGAGACCCTGAGCCGTCATCACCGGATCAAGAAAATCATTCGTAGAGAAAAATGACGGAGCCTCCCAATCGAGATCACCACCAGGCGAAGGCATCTCCGTAGCCGGTGCACATGCCGACACAGCAGAAGCTGTGGACGCCGAAACAGACACACCTGCAAAAGAAATGCACAACAGAGAGAGCACCGCGAGAGCGCCGATCGCCGGCGTGCCAAAGCCGAAAGGCGGCACACCGCATCCGATAGCACCGGACGGAGCCCGCGGCTTCACCGCGAAAGTACCGTCGGCGTAATCCTCGTAGTCGTCCGTGTCATAGCCCGTCAGGTCAGACGGGTGGACGGCGGCGTGATTCACCGTCTGCACGAAGCCTCCGAACTCACCGCATGTCGCCTCTGTGGTGGTCACCCGCGCCGATTGAACTGGCGCGGGCCGTACATCCTTCGCCTGCGAAACAGGCATAGCAGGGGCCGGCACGGCGGACGCCGATGCCGCCGCACCACCTGCCGGAACCTGCCCCTCCGGTGTGATCCCCGCCGCAGCGGCAGGGCCACACACCAGAGCCGATGCATGCTCCTCAACCGCACTCCCAGGAACAAAGGATGCGTGAGTGTAATGTACCTGCTCTTGGGCGGCCTGAACCTCAGAGGTGAGGGCATCAAGCCGCCGCAAGATGTCCTCGTCGTCGGTCCCGCCAGAAGGCGGAGGCGGTACGCTGAATCCGTAGGCCGACACGTCGATGCCGCCAATCCCGCCCGCGGAAAGCACAGCGGGGGGACCATAAGCCGAAGCCGCACGGGCGAAGGCCTCCGGTCCATCATCCGCAGCCTCCTGGAAAACCTGCACAAGTGCCAGGGTGTGAAGACCCTCCGCATCCTCCTCCTCAATAGGAATGCAGAAGGCCGCCGCCGTGGCCGACGAATGCTGGCGCCCACCAAGAGGGCAGTCGCGGTACGCGTGATAGGCGTCCCCTTTGCCCGCCTTGCGGCAACGGTGGCAAAGGGGCTTGGCCTTCATGCTGTCCCTGTCGAACCCCACAGACGGTGCCGGGTGCACACCCACTCGATGGCCTCGCGGATGCTGCTTACCGCGCGGCTGCGGCTGCTGCTGTCGCTGAGCCGCGCCCGCACGATTGCCCTGCACAAGCGCCTTCAAGGCGGCGATTTCGTCGAGAAGGACCGCGTACTCAGAAGACGTGATAAGGGCGGAGGGCTTACCGCCCGCCCCCAGTGTCTGCTTCTCACGCACTGCCGCCCCATCATCCGACTGCGCCCAGGCCTGAAAGATGGCCACGACTAGCGCCTGGAGCGAGCGGAGAGTGACCCCGCTAAGGTCACCCGCAAGCGGGTACCGCACCTTCACCGCCGCGTAGAACACGGGGTCGAGGCGGTTGTAGAGGGACAACTTACGGGTCTCGTCGGTGGGCTGCCAGTCAGGAGCGCGGTTATCCCGCACCAGACGTTGCTCACGAGCCAAGATCGGCTGCGGGTCAACGCCTGCGGGATAACGAAGCGCCGCATGCTCCTGCTGGTGGCTCTCGCGAAGGACCGTCGGCACGCTCCCCTTGATGATGTCGATGAGAGCACGACGTCCATCTCGGTCAGCCGAAGAGTCCGTACCCCGAAGCCAGGTGTCGGCCACAGAGTTGCGCTCCACGACGAGGGCCAAGACGTCATAGAGCAGACCATTAACCTTCTCGATAACCAAAGAGGTGGGGTCGTCGAGGTCAAAGGGGGTCAAGTCCAGCCCAGCGGACTCAAACTCGGTCCGAAGCTGCACCACCAACTCGGAGAGACGGTCGGTGTCGTCAGTGCCACGATAATGATGTTTCTTGGAACCAAGGATATCCTCGCGGATACCCTTGGCCCAAGCCCGATGCAACCTCCCCTTGTAGACCACGTCAACAGCGGCGTGCTGGTCAACAAGATGTTTCCGCAACGCGACAGCGGTGTCGGAGTTGCTGGAAACAGCAGGGGGCACCACAGGTGGAGTGCTAGCGGTCGGAGTGTCCCGAACCGCATCCAAAAGCCGTATAGAGGCATCCAAGTCGGAGTCCTTCAACAGGCGTTTACGAGCTCGTGTAGATGTCGCCATTCTTCTGAAAGCCAGAGAAAAGATGATGCGCGGTAGCACGTTTGGGTGTTGTGGCGGAAATGGAGGGATGACGTAACGGCAGAACGTGCGGAGCGGCGAAAAGAGCGAAGGGCACTTGCAAATGTCGGCGTGGTCGAAGGTGTCCGGAGCACCAGCCCAAAATACGTAAACCAGCGTGATCAGGGCAGGTAAAGTAACGCAAATGAACATTGCCAATCCCAAGCAATAGCAACGCGCGGTGCCCATGACTCGCAGCCGCAAAATACGTCTACCGTAAAATCATGTCCAAATCCTAGTCGCACCCAAACGCGCAAGTGCGCACCACCTCTTCAAGCGGCGCTTAGCCAATCATGGCCAAGATAGCAAGTGGAATGAAAACGTGGATGGGGCCACGACCTACCGGAATATCCAAGTACACTAGATATCAGAAAGTCCCGTACTCGTGTGGATAAACTCTCTATAAGATAAATAAACCCTAAGCTAGATATACCCGGAACGGTCTCGGACGGTCTCGGTGTCTAGCCTACCTGTGACACAGCGTGTGTCACAGTACGAACCTACAGATCAGTCAGTAGTCCAGTGTTGGTCCTAGGAATCTGTCATAGGGGCCTGCACCGGGACTCCCAGTCAGGGCTGCCTATACAGATTTCAGCACGCTGGTTCCGCGGGATCTCAGAGCAGTGAAAATCGAAACACCCACTAAGTGGTGAACCGATAACCTGACGGGGACAGTGAAATATATATATGTAATTGACGGAGTCGGGTGGATATATATATCCCACGGAAATCTAGAGCAAGCTGTCAGGCAGGTGTCTCGGGTTTCACAGTGCGAAGATAATTGAATAAGATACGGGGAGTGTTTTATTCCCTGAACTGAGCAGGACCGTGCCAGGCAAGACGGCACCGCGGGTCGAGGGGTGACACAGGCGGACAGGACTGCCACCCCCTTACAGTGGGGGGGCTAAAGTCACTGTCCCCATGACACGCATTAAAACGTCATTTGAAAACAGCAAAACACTGCTTCTGGTTACAAGACCCTCGCCTGGCGTGGGATTTGCGTCGGATAGGGAGAAAGAACGCCCAGAAAAGGGGAAATTGGCGCCGCGGGCCTGAAAGGGAAAAGGGGAGAAAGATGGGGGAGGGGAAAAGGGAGGAGAAAGGGGCAGGAAAGGGGGAAGGGAGAGGTGAAAAGAGGGGGAGGGGAAAGGGGAAAAAGGAGGAGAAAAGGAGGGGAGAAAGGGAGAGGGTACGTATTCTACTTGCGCTTGTACCCCCCTCCCCCGAAAACATTTAATCTATCAGCCAGACGAGAAGAACAGACCGGTGAGAAGAGAACATTCTCTCGTCACAGAAGTTTTCCACCAGCTACAGTTCAGTAGGGGCGTGGCTTGGGGAGATGAGGAAAATGTCACGATTATTTTGCAGTGTAGTTGTTGTTGGGATATCGATGTGCATTCCATGCGCTACGCTGGAAGCAAGTACGACCTTCTCTCGTTTTTCTTAACACGATTCCCACATGTAACAACGGTTGTGCAATGTCACCGTTTCGTCGGAACGCTTGCTCGAGAAACTACCTTGAAAGGCTACCTTGGAAAACTGAAACTACGGATGTCGGGAATTTATTCTGCTTTCATTCGCCACGAACTGACGACAAGTGGAGCTGCAGGTTCCAGACAAGTGCACGAGGGATCGGATGCAAGGCCATTCCGATCTTCTTGGCATCCTCGTCGGCAAACTCGAAAAGACGCTGATCTCCCGAGGTTTCTCCCACAACGTTTGTTTTCCTTTCGCGACCACCGGGAAATTCGCCCCGTCAGCATATACGTGCCTGACCTGTCAAGGTGGTGTTCGACTTTGAGTGAGAGCTAGGACATGCTCGAGGGCGAACTACGACATCCTGTTATAATTCTCGGGATCTTGCGACGCCTAATTGTCTTGTCCGTCCATATGCACTTTGGAAATGATTCAGTAATCTTCACTGAAAGGTTTTAGGGTTCTGTCACCGCCGGCAGCTGATATGACCGAGGGACACGCCACTGCGGGTGTGCAGATAACGGCACTGCTGTTGTGGAAATCGGTCAGTGCACATAGCGCATAAAGCGTTTGCGGTTGTCTCAAGGGGCACACTGTGGCTGCAGCTGAGTGAAGCGAAAACTGCGGCGTGGGGATAAGGCCACTATAGAGCACTGCGGCTGTGGGACAGGGGGCACCGCGGCTGGGAGGACACCAGCTGTGCGGCTGGAGGAGAATGGGGGACTGCGGCTGTGGGACAGGGCACCGCGGCTGGGGGGACACCGGCTGTACGGCTGGAGGAGAATGGGGGACGCGGGTGTAAGGCAAGGCCTCTGCGGGTGCGGCTGGGGTGAAGGGCCACTGGGAAAACTTTCAAATGGCACCGCAGTGGCTCTAAGACAAGGCCACTGCACCAAGAGGGGGCACTGCACCTAGAGGATAGGGGCACTATGGCGGTGTCGGCGAGGCAAGTTTTGAGGCGGCGGGGGTGGAGGAGAAGAAATTGACCCAAACGGGTTCACCACGCAGGCAGTCTGTGAGACGTAATGCTTACGGAGAGCAGCCGCTCACTCGGAATCTGGAGGCATTATCTCCTGAAAGGGTGTTGGAGGATACTAGGCATGGGCAACCAGTGTTGAATGAGGATGCGCTGCCACCAAATCTCCGGTACCATCCTTCCACTTACAACGAGTACCTGGCCTCTGTGTACGCTTTATGGAATGTCTTAGACCGAAGCGCCGCCTCCTTAGACAACAAGAATACGTGGTTGTATGGGTATATGCGAAAAGTGCAGCTGGAAGCATACTCCAAGTTAGTCTGGAAGAACAATACAACGCGTGTGTACTGTGAGATTGGAATGAATGCGGGGCACGGAACGTTGGCCATGCTGCTGGCTAATCCCCGGCTACAAGTGCACACATTTGACCTCATGGCTTGGAAGTATTCTGAGCCACATGCCAAACTGATTCGAGTGATGTACCCAAAGCAGTTCCATATTTACAAAGGAGATAGTCAAAAGACCGTGCGCAAATTTCAGGCTGATGTTGAATCCGGTAAGACCAAACCGTGCGATGTGCTTCTGATTGACGGAGATCACAGCGCTGCGGGTGCAGCTGCCGATCTCAGAAACTTCGCTAAAGTGGCTGCTTGTAATAATGTATTGCTGATGGATGATATCAACGATGGCCCTGGTCAAGCCTTGGATGATGCTACCAACTCTGGATTGGTGCTTGATGTAAAGAAGAGGGAATATGAGGAAGGCAACGAAGACAATCCTTGTGTGCGAGTGCATCATTCCACTGCAACCAAGTCGTCCCAAAAATTTGGGAAACAAAGGTGCATGCAATGGGGGTGGGCGAGTGCTAAGTTCAAATCTTCCTTTTGTTCATAAGCCCAAGCTGCAACACATAACCCTCACTAGCTAAAGTGCCATTGTTGGTGATTTTTTGTAGGAGCTATTTTCGATGATACCAGCTTTGCAATGGTAACCAACTATACTAGGCGTAATGTTAGATGATGTCTATTGCGAGATGTCTAGTGGGCGGAGGTCCTCAGCGGCGGATGAGTATGGGATAGAGTTTCATCCTTAACCATATTCTCTCTCGTGTCCATACTTTTGCAGCATCCATCGTGCTTTTGATCGAAATGACAAACAAAATGAAGATTATATAAGACACTGGAAAAGCACACGCCAAAACCGATGGAAAGCAAGCCAAACTCACCTCATTCTAGCTAATCCATCTTGGACTGTGCAGGTTACGAATCGGTGTAAATGCGCACCGTGGTGGTGGGCAGTTTCGCAACTCGCACACGGACAAACATACAGCAGGTTACGAATTTGTGTGGATACGCAACTGCGCGCAAATAATGTAATGAAAATCGGCGGTCATTCATGATCAGCTTGGCATTCCACGGGATACAACGTGTTTTTGAGTGGTTAGTGCAGCACGATTCTAATTGGTTTCGTTTGGAGGCGCTATGTTCGCGGCGTACGCGCCAGCAGCCATGTAAGTCTTTGATGCTTACATTGAGCGCGCTAACCTTGACTGATGCCGACTTTTGGGTTCTCCGTAAGCAGCACCAACGTATTAGGTGCTAGGCACGGTCGATCTCAAAAGGGGGATCTCCACTAGGCCATCTGACGGGTGATGCGGCATCCGCTACCCAGTGTGTACAGTACGGTCGTTCCACACCTCGTCGTAAGACTTGCAGCGCAGTAGCGACTCCAGCACGCCGAGGTACACCGTCTCGAGCACCGCGTTGCGGATCTGCTGCAGGTTGTTGGTGTAGCACATGCGCCCCTTCTCGGTGTTCATGAACCCGTGTTCGAGGATCATGGCCAGCCCGTAGCGCGTGTAGTGGTCTCGGCGCTCGCTCATTCGTTGGCTCACGAGGCGGCTCACGCCCTCCTCGGGCACCGGGCCCAGGAGGTGCCTGTCGAAGTGGTACTCGTTCCACGTGATGGTGGACGTGTCCTTCGTTTCGCGGTAGGGCAGCAGCTTGGTGGGCCACAGGTCCTCCTGTCGTATGAGGTTGATCATGACGTCGGTCATGTGGGGCGAGTAGCCGAGGTAGGCCTCGGGCAGCGCGAAGTTCTCGCGGCTGTACTGATCGTACGGGGACATCAAGTACGGTTTGGAGGGCTGCCCGAAAAACTCCTTGAACGAACTGCCGGATGCGTCGAACATGGGGGCGGAGCCGTTGGCCGCGTCGCGCCTACCATCTCCGTGCGGTTCCTTCGGTGCCGGGTACGCCATGTTGCCGCGTGTTCGTCACGAGCGTGGTTTACCCTGACCGGCGTCGGGAGTATTTATACATGGTACTGCGACCCAGTCGAAAGGTAACGCGTCGACGCTCGCCCTGAGGCTTCGTGTTGTGGCGCGCGTATATATATATATATATATATATGTACGCGTAAGTCGGATGTCAACCGGCGCTCAGGCGGAACGCCATGCTGCTGCTTTGCGCGTGCGTCGCGGCGCTGCTTCTGGTGGCCCTCGCTACGGGCTACGTCGTCGGGCACCGCGGCGTGCAACGCGCGCGCTCCGAGCGAGTGATCTACCGGTACCTGAGCGATAGCCAATCCAAAATCGTCGACGATCGACCCGTGCTGCGCGTCGGCGACGTGTGCTACGAACGCGCCGACGTGCACGTCACGGCCCGCCGCCGACGCCCGGAGCGCAACCGGCACTCGATGGTGCCCGTCGCGCCGCTCGCGCGCATGGTGCCCGTCGCGCCGCTCGCTCGCGCTCACTGTCGCCGAGCTCCCATCGTAATCATCGTTCGTCGTTATCTTCTGCGTTCAAGCAATCTGTCGCAAACGCGTGCACATGATGGGACAAATACTGTCGGACCCGAGCAATCTTCACACTCGCGGATAAACATAAGCTCGTCTTTAACATTCACTTGTGTCGGTAATTATCCAGGCAATCTCAACACAGCACAAGATCGTAGAGCTACAAAATTTTTGAAATTCTGATATTCCGAGATCGAACGCTAAGCTCTGACATACGAGCCCAAATTTCCAACATGAAAAGGAATAAAAACAGCAGTAAAATATATTCATCAAAGATCGGTATAATAACCACAAAGTACGAATTATTGTACAAAACTGTGAGCAGAACTGTTTTAGCAGTCTAGCACTGGCACGCGAACAGCCACCTAGTACTTGCGAGAGCAAAACAATAATGAGTCCACTATGGCGCCGGTGCTGGCCTCGTACACCGTGAGGCCCAGTCGCCTCACGATCGCGATGGAAATGATGTTGCAGTTGGCGCCGGTGTCCATGAGGATTGCCCGATAGAGCATGAGCTCACCACCGGATGACACCAACGCCAGGCCCTCATACAGAGTGGCATTCTGCAATTTGCAGATGGGCTGGACCTGTGTCATCAGCAGCACCTGCTCATCGGTCAGGTGCTGCTTCATCTTCTCCCTCAACGAGTCGTAGGCACGGGTCTTGATGGTGCCGGCCCGGACATGTCCATGGTCGCTGAAGTCGACCACCCCCAGGTCGTTCACGCAGGCAGCGGCTGCACACCGGGCGGTGACACTGTCGACCACACCGTCGGGCATCTCGTCCAGCGGCAACTCCTCGTCCACCTGGCATTCTGCGCTTTCTGCTTCCTCTTCCACCCCCTGCACCACCGTGGCGTGCATGTCCTCAAGCTCGTGTTCGTTGACCTCGGTGGGTTGCTCAACCGCGCTCTCCGGCTCGTTGCCCATGAGCTCCTCCAGGGCCAGGAGGTTCTCGATGTCCTTCGGGAGGTCGATGGCGCGCTGGGATAATAAGATTGCTGCAATCTGTGAGCAAGTCCGCATGGAGCTGCGGAGGTTGGACGCCAACAGGTGGAACTTCCTGCTGAGGACGTTGGGTGGGACGGCTCTGGGCACCTGAGCAGCCTTGTCGAACTCCTCAGGCGTCTTGACCTTGAAGCCCTGCATCTTCTGAGTGCTGCCCAGGGCAACTGCGGCCCTGGCCTGGAGCTTTGGTGCACGGCTAACACCAGCACAGTCACTGTCCCCCAGCCCCTCACCAGTGAGGCAGTCACGATCGTCCTCCTCATACTCCGCCTGCTGGTTGAAGTTGGAGTGGTACTCAGCCTCCTTGTCATCGCTGTCCTCTGATTGGGCCTGCGCCTCAGCGCCCTTGCCTCCCTTGGCCGGTGTTCCTGTCTGCAAGCCTGTCAACTCTGCAGCGAGCTTCTCCTTCACCTCAGCGCTGGCTGCCACCTGCTGCTGCTGCTGCTGCTTCTGCTTGGCCTCCGGCAGCTTGAGCCACTCCTTCGTGGTGATCCCCATCTTGTGGTTCTCGAAGCGGTGCGCGATGTTGTAGGCACGCATCTGGGCGTTCTTGACCTCGTTCGGATACTTCGAGTTCTGCCGGTCCTTGTGGAAGTTTGGAGGCACTCGGGCATCACGACATCCAGTGTAGCAACGCTCTGGAGAGTGGGGCAAGCGCGTGAAGCAATAGTCGCACTGGAACTCCTTCGAAGCGTCAGGTGGTGGGACCCTGCCGTAAGTGGGCTTGTGCCGCTCCGCATTGTTCACCTCCCTCGAAGGCTTCCTAGCAGGGAAGATATCTTACCCCGATTGGCCGGCCCCGGGCCGAACTGAGTCGCCAAAATGAGGCCCGGGCCGAAGAGGGGCCGAAAGAGAAATTGCTTTGGGGCCGAACCAATTTGGCGCAAAATCTAAAAGTTTTGATGAAAATTTTGCGATTTTTGCATTTTCCCATACTTAAGATTAAAAATTTCGCGCCTGCGGCGGGCATTTTGTAGTTCGGACCGAGCGGGCCGAAGGCGGGCCGAAATAAATTTTTATTTGGGGCCGTACCAGCTCACCGGAAGATATCTTCACTGCTTCCTAGCAGCATCACCACCAGGCTGTGCTGGCTCCTTCTTCTTGGGGTCCCTGCGTCTGTCCCCAGCCTTACGGGCAGAGCTAGAGCGCCTCATGGAGGACACCAGCTCGGCCAGGTCAAGCCCCAGTTGCCTGGCCTCGTAGCAAGAGTACACACAGGTCAGCCTGCGGACGAGTTCCTGTTGTAGTGTCAGAGCCCATGCTTCAGCATCGTTCTTCAGCTTATCCTGAACCTCCACGATGACCTCCAAATCCTCCCACGTGACCTTGTTGGGGGCAGGATGGCTGACTCGCAGCTGCTCGGATACACGATCTCGGTATTCCTTAATACGAAGTCCCTTGATGCACTCCTCGATGTCTTGTCTAATGATGGAGTCCTCCACCATCTTGCCAGCGTTGAGCGCTGACTCCCTGCGGCGACAGCTCTTCACGTAGGCGAGGCCATCTTGCTCAGTGGTCTGCGACTTGGCGACCAACAGGTCCTCCTTCTCTTTGGTGCCCTTCATTAAGAACTTGGCCTCGAGCTCTGCAACGAAAGCCCTCGAGGCCCAAAAATAGTGAGAATCCTCCGTGCCATCTGTCCCTGTGAGACCCTTAGTGGAGGTTCCCTCATTTTCCCACTCTTCAGACAGTTCACCATCAGCATCGCCTTCCTGGAACCTCTTGCAGACTGCCCATGTCGCTCCTGGCGCCAGCTCATGGAAAGGAGGTTGTGCGCAGCGCACTGAGCCCTGGAAAGAGTCCCTCGTGGTGAGATCCTTCAAGACATGACACGCATGAGAGGCCATGAGGCCATCCTTCAGGTATGCAGCGCACCACCAGTCATAGGCGACTGAGGTAGAATGATCATCCCCTGCTAGGAACGAAGGCAAACTGTCCCATAACGATCTGTAATCTGGTTTGGAGTCAACGAAAGCCTTCTTCGCCTGTGGACTGAGCGCATGAAAAGCCGCTGACCTCATATGCCTGCGTATCCTGGCCTCGTGAACCCGCTGTACTTTTCCCACCATTTCAACGAAACGCCTGATAAAAAGCGCCCTATCCTCGTTCTTGCCACCAGTGTAGCAAAGCTTGATGTCAGCCTTGTCAAGCGCGTGACTGTCCCTGTCATACTGATCCATCTCGTCTACGCCGTCAAACGCAAAGAGGAACTGACTGGCTGCGGGCGCTGAGGCTGCTACTCCTCCTGCGAGTGCTGCTGCTGCTGCTGCTGTTGCTGCTGTTGCTGCTGCTATCGATATCGGTGTGGAGGGGCTGGATTCTGGAGCCGACCCCTCTGTGCTCATATAGCCAGTGTCAAGCCCCTGACTGCTCCTCTCCCGAGCCAATCGCCGTGCCTCGCGCTCTATGGACTGGACAGTGGCAACGCTCGGCTCCGCCTCACCCTCCGTGGTCAAGTACTGCGTTAATGCTCAGCGAGTGGGACAAAGGAAGCGTGTCCTTCCTCGGCGCGAAGCTTATTCACTAGCAGGATGCAGGCTTAATTCAGGCTGGTTTAGGCCAGTGCACTGAGTGCCCCTGGATTCACACCGTTCTGAACAAGCAGGAGGACCAAACGCGTGTAGCCAGC
>LGRX02031960.1:0-11721 GCA_001247695.2 Cymbomonas tetramitiformis | reverse complement strand
GAAGGGCGAAGATTTGCACGAGCGACGGAGGGTTCTGGAGTCCCTGCGCCGTACGGTGATGCGGTGCCTGGCTTTTGAGCCGGAGGCGGCGGTGCGCGCAGTGCTGGCCCGCGGCGAGGGGCTTGCGGCAGAGATGCGCTCGGCGGCACAGGCGGGATGCGGCGGAGGCGAGGGCTGCGGCAAGCGGGTGGAGCCTGAGGCACCCGAGGTGGCGGCGAGGGCGCCGGCGGCCGCACGGGAGGAGCAGTGCGCGGCGTGGAGTGCGACGGCGGTAGATGTTGAGGCTGAGATGGAAGTGCGCATGGAGAAGCTGGCGGAGCTACGGCAGGAGGCAGAGAGGGAGGCAGACACACTGCGGAAGCAGGAGCTGCTCGTGCGGTGCCGTGAGGAGCAAGCTGCGCTGGTGCAGGCGTCCCGCAACGTCAAGGAGGTGGGCTCCTGGCTCGGGGTGCTTGTTGAGTTTCTCGCCGGCATAGACACCAAGCTGGATGCCATCGGCGTGCAGCTGGACGAGCTGCAGGCGGGGGTGCGCAAGCTCGTGGCGGACCTCAAGCGGCTCGTGGGGCGGCCTGTGCTGGAAGAAATGGCGGAGCAGCGCGAACGCCGGTTGGCGGAGTGTCAGGAGCTGCGGCGCGAGGTGTACATCGCCACGGACGGCGTGGGCCCCGGAGACGACGGCAAGTTCCTAGCGACGGACGACAACAAGCCGAGGGACCTCCTGGAGGATGTGAAGGAAAAGCTGCTCGAGAGTGAGGCGGTTAGCCTGCTGCTGCTTTCCGGGCCGGCCGGATCTGGCAAGAGCACTTTTGTGCGCCACCTGGAGGTGTACCTGGAGACGGAGTACGTGGAGCAGACCCGGGGCGAGCACGGCGAGGTGGTGCTGGTGAAGGTGTCTTTGCCCACGCTGAAGAACCCGATGGCGGACCTGTTCCGCGAGGCGCTGGCGCGCGGGTACGGCCTCCGGGAGGCGCAGATCCACGAGCTGCGCGACCTGGCGCGGGCGGGCACGGTGCGGCTGATCTTCCTGTTGGACGCTTACGACGAGCTTCCCAGCCAGTGCCTCTTCAAGAACCTCTACATGTCCAACAACCTGGAGCAGTACCGCGCCCCGTCGGAGGAGGGCGCCGCGCCGCCCGCCTACCCGAAAGTGATCATCACCACCCGCACCGAGCTGCTGTCGCGCGCCGCGGAGTACCGCCACGCCTTCGTGCCGATGGAGATGGACAAGCCCGCCCGAGCCACCGTGGAGAAGGCGGATGCAAGCTTCCTGGAGCTGCGCATCGCGCCCTTCGGCAGCAAGGTGGATGCGTACATCCACGCTAAAGTGGCCCTGGATGTGCGCCGCGAGCTGGAGCGCCAGGTCGGGGCGCTCGCCCCGCTGTCCAAGGACGCCGCGGAGGCGCTGCGCGCGGGGGCGGGGGCGCTATGGCGTCACGATGCTCTGAAGGAGGGCTTCGGAGGCGATCTCTTGGACGCGGCGTGCGCGGCGGTGACGGCGCCTGGCGGGCGCAGCGAATCGCTCGAGCGCGTGACGCGGTACATGCGGCAGGTCCCCCATGACCTGCGGTTGTTGCCATCGTGGCCGGTGGTATGGGTACTGGCGGGGGCGCTGGCGGAGACGCCACTCGGGCTCGAGCAGACTTTGAAGGGCTTCTGCGAAGGGTTGGCGAGGGCAGAAACTGGCAAAATCTGGCTGCACCGGGACTACCGCGATGCGTTCGACGCCATCCCGGAGCTGAAGGAGCTGACGACGACGCCCTTCATGGTGGAGATCGTGATGGAAATCCTGCCCAAGCTGGAGGAGACGCGGAGCACGGACGCGTCCATAAAGGCGAAGCTGATGCTGCTGCTGGAGGACGATGCGGTGCAGATGGTGTGGGGGTGCATCAGTCGGTGGTGCGGGCTCAGCGACTCCGTGCTGCTGCAGGTGCAGGCGGCACTGGAGGGTGGGTCTGATCAGGCGCCAGGGCAAGGCTTGGAAAATCTGAAGAAGTTGGAGGAGGAGGTTGTCCAAATGCTGAAGGGCCAGGACATTCTCCTGAACCAGCCTAAACTGGTGGAACTCGGCTGGGAGCAGCTTCGGGCGACGGGGCTTGTGTCTGGGCCAATGCGGAGGAGGGGGGTGGGCTCTGACGGCAGTACAGCGGCGCCTGACGCGTCAATGGATGCGCTGGCGGGACCTGCAGCGGAGGCGGACTGGATTCTGGATGAAGCGGTGGAAGAGGTCATCCAGGAGGAGGAGGGCAGGCTGCTGGAGGGCACGATTTGCAAGGTGGGCATTCTGTACCTGCTCAAGAGCGCGCTGTGCCGGCGGAAGGTGCGAGCCAGCCGCATCTACGCCATGTTCGCGCGCATGTACGTGCAGCGGGAGGCGCGGAAGGCGGTCACGCAGGGGGCGTACGACGCCGACACGGTGGAGCGAGAGGGAGCGCAGTATGCCCAGCGCCTTGCGCTGACGATGGTGGCGGAGAATGTGACCAAGGTCCCTCTCAGGAGCGACAGCGAGCTGTTCCACGAGGAGAGCATCTGGGACCCCTTCTTGCGGGACGGCGGGGAGCTGCGGGCCACGGTGCAGAAGGCGGCGCCCGTGCGGTGCGAGGGGGGCATGCTGACCTTCATCCACAAGACGGTGCAGGAGTACCTCTGCGCCGCGAGCCTCCGTGCGAACCTGCGCCAGATCCTCCACGCTTCAGCAGTGCCTCTTGAGGAGCTCACGGAGGAGCTGCTGCAACAGGAGCTGATGGCTCGACATGGCGATGCGCCGCAGCCAGTGGGAGCCGTCACGCAGAGAGGAGTGAAGGGGTCAAAGGAGGTTGGAACACCTGAGCACGTTGCAGACGCACCTCGTGACATGGCGGCGGTGCTACCTGCTGACTCTGCGAGGCAAGTACATGGTCGCCAGGGTGAGGAGCCGAGTGCCAGGGATCGGGCCAGGGCGCACAAGGCGCTCGGGAGAGCCAGGGAGCAGCTGCTGCAATCGCAGTGGGCGCAGGTGGACCTGCGGCACGAGGACGTGGTGCGGGACTTTCTGGTCGACTTGTTTCTGGAGGATGTGGAGTTCATTTCCGAGGCTGCTTTTGTAGTGGCGTGGGCGGAGCGGTGCTGCAAGGGGGGATACCTGGCGGGCGCTGGCGGCCATGCCTGTGATCTGCTGCTGAATAACGTGCGCGCTTTGCTGGGCGGCGCGCTGCCCAAGCGTAGCGGGGGCACGCTCCTGCACGCAGCCGCAGCAGATGGGGACTATTTTGCAGTGTCCAAGATCCTGGAGATGCGGAGGACAGGGCTTGCGGATGGTGCGCTGCTGGAGCAGCGGGACGACGAGGGCCGCACGCCGCTGTTCTGCGCGGCGCAGAGCGGGCACGCGCAGGTGGCGGCGGCGCTGCTGGCGGCGGGGGCGCGGCGCGACGCGCGCTCCAAGCTGCGGCCCGAGGTGCGGCACCTCAGCACGCATGTATCGGCCAGCATCGATGCCCGCACCAATACGATCACTTCAGCTGCTGGTGCATCATACTTCGATCATTGGGTGGTTGGTGTGCCGGCGGCGGCACCATCCTCCGGCCGCTACCGGTATGAGGTGGAGGTGAAGCTCAAGCCTTTGGATGATGATACTGTTGATCTTATGGAAATCTTTGGTCGCGGTTTCAGTGTCGGTTGGAGCATGCCTGGCATCAAGCGCAATAGCTGGAATAATCAACCTAACAGAGATTCCTACATGAGGTGGAGCAAGATGGAGCGAGATGTCCGGCAGGGCGAGCTGAACAAGCAGGGGCACCACGTCGGGTTCAATTCATGGTCGAGTGGCTGGCACAGCAGTGGGGCGTGGCACGGCCCTCCGATGATGCGGCGCTCGCCTGAATCTCGGCCTGGCGATGACCCGAGGGTTCTCAGCGATTTGGCCTCTTTGGTGGGTGAGTCGATCACAATTGGAATGCTGCTCGACTGCGATGAGAACGAAATGTTTGTCGCAGCCGGGAAGACCTCCAGGTGGGTGAAGATTCCTCAAGCTTGGGATGCCGTGCGCAGCCCCGTGTTCCCTGCGGCGAGCTGTTTTGGCTTCATTGGCGAGATGCAATTCAACTTTGAGGGGGCGCGGCCGTGGCAGTGTACGGAGCCGACACCGGGCAGCACTCCATTCCGCCCCATCGCAGAAGCGGCTTCGGGCAACATGCCTGTGATGGAGGCCGCAACGGGAGGCCACTTGGACGTTTGTGCCTTGCTGCTGGACGAGGCGGCCGTTGTGGACATCGGGCGGAAATATCAGCGCACGCTGATGCACTGGGCGGCTTGGTGGGGTCACGCCGAGGTTGCTCGGCAGATTCTGCGCATCGGTGGCTCCCGCGCGGACTGTGTGTGTGGGCTTGATGGGCAGGACCGCCCGCCGGTTTGGTATGCGGCGCAGCGGGGGCATCCGGAGGTGATGCGAGTGCTGATTGAGGCAGACGCGGACATCAGTGTGGTTGATGAGGCCGGCGCATCGCTTGCACACCAGGCTGCGGTGGGAGGGTTCGGTGGGGTGCTGCGGGAACTTGTGACACAGGTGCACGTGGTGCTGGGCGCTGAGCGTGACACAGTCACTTTGGTGATGCAAGTCTGTGAGAAGGCAGCCGCGGACCTGAGACATGTTGACAATTACGGCTGCACGCCTGCGCACTTGGCTGCGGGTGGGGGACACGTGGAGGCGCTGAGGGTGCTGCTGGGTGCCGGCGTGGACCTCAGCCATGCCGACAATGACGGCCGCACGCCTGCGCACGAGGCTGCGGGTGGGGGACACGTGGAGGCGCTGAGGATGCTGCAGGATGCCGGCGCGGACCTCAGCCATGCCGCTGACGGCAGCACGCCTGCGCACGAGGCTGCGGGTGAGGGACACGTGGGGGCGCTGAGGGTGCTTCCCGGGGCTTGGTTTTTGGCGGCGGAGAGGGGCATGGTGGAGATGGTGAGGGAGCTTGTGGAGAAGAGCGCGGAGGTGGACGCAGAGGACGGGGAGGGCCGCACGGCGCTGACGGTGGCGCTGGCATTCGGGCAGGAGGCTGTGGCTCGGGCGCTGCTGGAGGCCGGGGCTGGAGTGAACGCAGGCACGGGGCGGCGGCCTTTCCACGCGGCGGCGGAGAAGGGCATGGTGGAGATGGTGAGGGAGCTGGCGGGCAAGGGCGCGGAGGTGGACGCGGAGGACGGGGAGGGCCGCACGGCGCTGACGGTGGCGCTGGCATTCGGGCAGGAGGCTGCGGCTCGGGCGCTGCTGGAGGCCGGGGCTGGAGTGAACGCGGGCACAGGACAGCGGCCGCTCCACGCGGCGGCGATGAAGGGCATGGAGGAGATGGTGAGGGAGCTTGTGGAGAAGAGCACGGAGGTGGACGCGGGGGGCATTTTCTGCCTCTGGTATTTGACCTCCGGGTCGGTATCAGCAGGGCAGGAGAGCGGTGCGGAGTTCGTCATTGGACTCTGCGTCGGGAAGGGCACTCCGCCTCCAAGCGGTCCCTCCTGGTACGCGTGCGCAGCCGGACTGAAGGCTGCTGCACGGCTAAATGGAGTGCCACCCCCGTCCCGCCCCTTGGGCGGCCGGGTTGTCCTTGTGCCTGTTCTGTACTTGTTTGCTTTTTGTGCTTCGTCGCCCTGTGACCGTTTCTCTTCCCCCTTTTGTCTTGAATCTGTGCACTCGTGCTTTTCGTTTGGCAGCTTGGCCCTCCATTCAGTGTTGCACCAACCTTGTGCAGCCTCCTGCCTGCCGGCTCTCTCCCCCTCTTCCCCTCTTGGCTGCTGTCTCTCTGCCCCCTCTCCTGGTCTGTGGCATGTTGCTCTCTGCTCCCCCTTTCCTCTTGCCTCGGCAGCCCCCTGCTGCCTCCTCCTCCTTCCCTCTCGCCTTGCTCGAGCCATGGCAGCCTCCTGCTTGCCGGCTCTCCTCCCCCCGCCCATCTTCTTCCCTTGAGCCACGGCTGCCTCCCGCTCGCTTCTGCTTGTTGCCCCTTTGTTCCTTGGCCTAGCCCCGGCCCAGCTCTGTTCTGAGATGCTCTTCGTGCTTCGCCGCCCTGCTTTGCTTGCTTCTGCTGGCCTCTGCTGGTTGCTCCCCTCTGTTCCTCAGCCTGGCCGCCTCATGTGCGCCGGCCTGCCTCCCGTCTCGCCTCGTCCCTCTCTCCCCCCTGCGTTTGCCCTGTCCCCCTGTCCCCTGTCCCCCCAGGCGGCTGGACATTCCAGCACCCTGCCACGCTTGGGAACGACCCTGATGATGCCTCCGTCCCCTGCGTCTGCCTCTCTCTTCCTCCCTCCCGCGCCCCCCTGCTTCCCTGGAGTGCTGTCTGTCCCTCGTCGCCCCTCGCTTGCCTGCCTTTCCTTGTGGGAAATTCTTTCCCGTGTGTTGTGACTTGCTGATGAGTGACGCTTGGCTGAGTGTGGGGCTCGGAGGGGGGGTGGTGCGGCCGGCGGGATCCTGCCCCCTCTGTGGCCTTGCCCCAGGCACAGCCCGCCATGCGCTACTCTCTTGCCCTGCGAACACCCCGCTCCGCCTCCCCCTTCGCGCCCGTGTGGAAGACCTCCTTTGCAAAGAGATGATGGTGTCCCTCTCTGCCCCTCGGGCGCAGGCGGTGGCTGCTTGGCTTGAGTGCGGAAGTCAATCGCGCCCCGCTGACTCCCCCTTCCGGTTTTGCGGGCACCCTCGGAGCGGTTGGGGGGTCCCGGTGGAGGCCTCCACGTGGAGCGCGTTCCCAATCTTGTCCGCGATCGCATGGCTCCTGCCTGTTGCTCAGGAAGAGGAGCTCGGCGCCCGGGGCGAGCGGGGGAGGACGGAGACTGCGGAGGAGGCCCACGACCTTGGGTACCGGGGGCTGGTTCCGCGTACCGTTGTCCTGGCGGCCATCGACCCCCGGGGCTTGCACAACACGGAGGGGGAGGGTTGGGATGGTCTGCCCGCGGGCGTCCGGGCTCGGGGGAATCGGCTTGCGACCTCCGTCTCGATGGTCATCCTGCAGATCTCGGCCGTGATGCGCAAGAGGTACGCGGCCGGGTGCAACGACTTCGTCCGTCGCTTCCTCGAGCCTGGGCTTGGGGCCGAAGCCGGGGGCAACAGAGACTCGATTTTTGAGGAGGACGACGACGACAGCACTTATGCCCCGGCGTCGAGCGGGGAGGACGACTCCGGGGGCGAGCCCCCCCCACACCCGCCCCCTGGCGCCACACGCGCCCCGGTGGCGGGGTGCGCACCTCGTAGTGCCCCCTCGGAAACTGGCGCTCCCCTCATCTCCCGGCCTCGCAAGCGGAAACATGCCGCGGGGGGCTCTCGCTTGGATGCGGTGTGCGCGGCGGCAAGGCGCGTGGAGCTGGCGGACACACTTTCCAAGAGCATGGAGACCCTCTCGATTCTGGTCCGCCGCCCCCTGGGAATCCCGGAGGCCTGCCGGGTACTCGGGAGGGCGGCCCTTGGCGGGGCGGTGCCGCCGCGGAGCGCCGCCAGGCATGCCCTCCGGACCAATGGCATCTCCTTCTTGGACGAGGCTGGGGAAGCTACGTACCCCATCCCCCTTGGCTCTCTGCGGCTCCCTGCCTCACGGTGCGTGTGTGAGACTCCGGCTCCGGAGGCGGAGTGCGGCACGCTCTGTGCCACTTGCGGGCGCCTCATTGCCTCCCACGCCCCTCCCCTGAGTGAATGCGCCCTGTGCTCTAAGCCATTGGGGGAGAACGAGGTTGGCGCTACGGCGGGCCCTTGTGGCGAGCCTCTCCCCCCCGCTCCCCCGTTCGTCCCTCTCCCTCCCTCCCACTTCCGCGGCGTGCACCTCATGCGTGGGGGGCGGTACTACCGGGCCCAGCTTGGGAAACGGTTCCTGGGCCGCTTCCATGGGCCACAAGGGGCGATCGAAGCCGCCAGGGCCTACGACACAGAGGCGCGCCGCCTCAACACTGAAACAGGCGCGGCGTGGCTGACGAACTTCGTGGCGGAGGGCAGCTTGGTAGAAGGGGAGGCGACGGCGAGCAGGGCGCGGGAACGGGCAGAGCTGGAGGACAAGGGGCGCCGCATCGACAGTCCGCACACGTGGTCGCGCTTCTTCGGTGTGGCGTGGGTCCCGACCATAGGGAAGTTCTCCGCCACCACCTTCATTCCACGCCGCCAAGTCGGTCTCTTTGTCACGGAGGAGGACGCTGCCGTTGCTTATGATGAGGCGATGCTCGCCATTCCCGGGGTGGAGCGTGGAGTGAGCCCGCTCAACTTTGCCCCTGGCACCCGCGACAGGTGCCCCCCTCCTGCTGGCAGAACAGGGAAAAGCATCCTGAGCTCTCGGTACACGGGGGTGGACCGCTCAGCGGCTTCGGGGGGATGGCGGGCCTACCTTGGCTCCAAGACGACCTCGAGGACTTTCTCCAAGACACTCGGCAGGCCCACCACCTTCAGATGCGAGGCGGACGCCGCCCGTGAGGTGGACAGGATGGCGGTGGCTGAGCACGGCCCGGGCATCTCCCTGCTCAACTTCCCCACGCGTGACAAGTCCCGGCCGTGGTGGGAGTGCGACCCCGCTAGCTTCCGCCTCCTGGTACCCCCCGGCGTGCCCGCCCCAAGGCTGGATGTGCGGGTTCAGTTCGACCCGGAGACGCGGACGGTGATCCGCGCCCGGGCGGACATCCCCCCGGCGCCCCAAAATGGATTGATGCCGCCCAACGGCCCCGAGCAGGAAGCGCCCTCCTCTCCGCGCGCTCCCGGAGCCCGGTGCGCGGGCTGTGGGAAGGGCGCCCACGCCCGCCCGGAGCCTAACCAGGGGTGCGGCGGGCTCATGGTGGGCCACCTCTTTCCCTCGGAGGTCCGGGACGTCTGGTTGTGCCCGTGGTGCCTCCGGAGGCATGCGGCGGCAGCCCTTGCCCGACCAGCCGCGGGCGGGACACGTGTGAGCACGGCCCCTGCTGCTCCAAATCCCCTGTGGCCCTCAATGTCACCCTCCCCCCCCTCGCTCGAGACCGGCGCGCGGCCGGCCCCCGCACAGACTGCAGTGGGCGGGGCCGGGGGCAAGGCTGCCCTCTGCCCTGAGGTGGCCCCCTCGGTGGGCTTGGGGCGCGGGGCCCCTGGCGCCCCCGCTGCACTTGGAGGTGCCCCCTCGTTGGCGGAGGCTGCCGTGGCCGGGGCCTCCACGCTGTGGTGCAGGGCCCTGCTGCCCGGGGAGGCCGCCGAGATTGACGCTCTTGACGCGCTTGGTGGGCTTCCTGGCGACGTCCTCCCTCAGCTTGGGGAGGATCCTCTGCTCAAGCGCGTTGCCCTTTGCCGCCTGCTAGACATCACGCACCCGTCGCTACGAGAGGGGGGGATAGAGCTGCAAGGCTATGTGGACGACGATCTTGTCAATGCGTACGTTGGGCTCCTTGATAGCACGGCCGTAACGCTGGGCTCCCGGACGGTCTTCCTCCCTCCGGCCTTCGGCATGATGTGTGCTGCCTCAGCGCGGGATGTGGGCGTGCTCACCCCCACCTTTGCCTCGGACCCGGATGGCCGCAACGCCCCGGGCGCTCGCCGTGGGACTCGTGGAACGGCGCGCCGGCTCCTTACGGCGCACACCGTGATGATCCCGGTGGTGGTGGACCTCCACTTCTTCCTGGTCCTCCTTAACGCGCGGGGGATTTGGCTTCTGGACACGCTCCCGGGCGACGCGGGCTGTGGGTTGCGCCGCAGGCACCTCGCCGACTTCATTGCGGGCACCGCGTGCAGAGCCGTTGCGGACAGAGTTGGCGACACGGAGGCGGCGCTGGCGGCCATCCCGTGCCTGCGCCGGTCGACATGGACGTGTAGGGGGGACTTGGGAGCGCCCCCCCCCCGCCCTTGGCGCGCGCCGTGCGGGTGTGCGCGCAGACCAGGCTGAATGCGGGGGGGGCGCCTCATGATTGCGGCCCTCTGACGATGGCGTACATGGAGGTGCTTGGGCTGTGGCCGCGGGGGACGCCCCTCCCGGTCAGTGAGGTCATGGCGGCCTTCCGCGAGCGCGTCGCCCATCGCCTCCTCACGAGAACTCACCCGCTCCTAGCCGGGGGCTCTGCCCTGGCCGTCTTTGCAGGGGCCTCCCTATGCCCCGACGTGGAGGCCCCCCCTCCTTTGGCCGGCTCTTCTCTACCACCTCTCTCCCCCGCCCCCTTGCCCACCCGCCGGCCCCTCTCCCAAGACCCCCCCTCCCCACCTGCGCTTCTCCCCCTTGACCCCTCTGAGGCTCCTCCCCCCCTCCTCCCTCTCCCGGGCCCAGCTCTGCCTCGCCGTGCCCACAAGGGTGCCCGTAAGTCCTCCGCCCTCTTGCTCCCGCCGCGCGTGCCCCCCGAGCGGCGCATGCCCCCCCCTCCCACCTTCCCCTTCCTCGGCCTGAGGTGGTACTACGGCGCTGGCCAGCGCGCCATGACGATCGAGTATAAGCGCTCAAGGGGGCTTCATTGCGCCCTCCAAATTTCGGGCGTTGAGGGCTCCGGGTTCGTGGGCACTGCGATCCCCACCTTTGAGGAGGCCGCTGAGCACATTGCGGCAACCTATTGCCGTCGTTCCACCCGAGCGGCGTGCACCTTCCTAGAGCTCATCGACGACGAGGACTGCCACGCATACTGGGATGTGGACAGACCGCACTCGCCGCCGCTGCCTGGTGTTGAGGCTGAGAGGATACATGCGGCCACTCTCTCGGCCTCCCTCGCGGGAATCCGCATCTTCCTCGGGGAGCGGTACGGTGTGCGCGCCGTCCCCGACGAGGCCTTTCTCATCGCGGAGTCTTGCACCCCCTCCAAGTCCTCCTTCCATGTGATCCTCAAGCGCCGTATGGGGGGGTCGGCGGGCAGGCGGGCGTTTGCGGCCCAGCTGGCTCTTCAAGCGGCGGCCACCCCGGGGCCCATGGAGTGGGTTGACCTCGCGCCGTACGGCAGCTCGCAGGCGCTACGGGCGTTGTGGTGCTGCAAGGACGGGGCCGCCAACTGGAAGCGCCCGCTGCAGGGCTGGGGCCCGTTGCGGGCGCGCTCGGAGTTCTTTGTCACCAACGTGGACCCCTCTGCCCCTCTGCTCGTCCCGGTCGCTCAGGGTGGCCCCATGCGCCCCCCGAACATGCCCTCCTCTTGCACCCCCGCCATCGCCGGTGCTGCCCTCACGTGGGAGGAGGCCACAAGTGTGGCCGCGGCTGCCTCGGCCCCGCCGCCCGAACAGGCGGCTGATGCGGTGAGGGTGGCGCGTGAGGCGGTGCGGGCGCTCGAGGCGGCGGGGGTGTGCCGCCCCCCGGGGCATCGGGGCGCGACGTGCACAGAGGCGCAGGTGGCTCCTCGGGGGGCCGGGGGGCTGCTCTCGGTTTACTTCACCAACGGGCCTGACGGCCGCGGGTGCTTCGCCAATCCCGATGAGGTGCACCGCCGCAACAACTTCTCCATCGGTGTCATGCCCTGTGGAGGTGTGACATACTTCTGTTTGAGCCCGGGGTGTGGCTCGCGGGCCCTCCCCGCGGTGCCGTGCCCTCCCTCGGGACCCGCTCCGGCGCCGCCTCCCCTTCCGACTTCCGCCTCCATCCCCCTCACTCCTCCACCCTCCGCCCCCACCTCTCCACCCCTGCCACCCTCTACCGTAGACCTTCCACCTTCGCAGCCCTCCGCCTCCACCATGGGACCTCCATCTCCCTCCGCCCTGGTCCCCTTGCCCCCGTCGTCCCCTGTCCCCTCCGCTCTGCCGCCTTCACCTCCTTCCGCCTCCGCCTCCGCCCCCGCCCCGCTACCCCCACCACCCCCAGCCTCCGGCCCCGCTTTGCC
>LGRX02031959.1:0-19730 GCA_001247695.2 Cymbomonas tetramitiformis | reverse complement strand
TGATACCGATAGGGTTATCAATAGGGGACTAACTTTTGATATACTCCGCCTTTGAGGGTGAAATTGCACCCAACACATGAGCTTATATATACGAACATATTGGCATATCGAGCGCATGATTCCGGTCACGTTTCATCCGAAACTGAAATTATTTTCTAGTGCGCCCGCGATGCCGATAGGGTTACCAATAGGGGACTAACTTTTGATGTACTCCGCCTTTGAGGGTGAAATTGCACCCAACACATGAGCTTATATATACGAACATATTGGCATATCGAACGCATGATTCCGGTCACGTTTCATCCGAAACTGAAATAATTTTCTAGTGCGCCCGTGATACCGTTATCAATAGGGGACTAACTTTTCATGTACTCCACCTTTAAGGGTGAAATTGCACCCAACATATGAACACAACGATATATTGTTTGTCGTGATAAGATAAGTAAAACCCAAAATCTGATACCCATTTCTTGTGGCTATATACTAACCGTAAATAATAGGGTTTCTTGACCGTGGCTAAATTTGGAGTCACGAGGAGACGAGGTCTTTCTGGCTGAAACTCGGCACACATATAGGGCTTTCATAGACGAACACGACGATATATTGTTTGTTGTGATAGGATAAGTAAAACCCAAAATCTGATACCCATTTCTTGTGGCTATATACTAACTGTAAATAATAGGGTTTCTTGACTGTGGCTAACTTTGGAGTCACGAGTTCTTTCCGGCTGAAACTCGGCACACACATAGGGCTTTTATAGACGAACACAACGATATATTGTTTGTTGTGATAGGATAAGGAAAACCCAAAATCTGATACCCATTTCTTACCGAGCGTCCGTGCGCTATCGAACCGCTCAGCAGATGATTATAACTACGCACCCAAACTGACCGGATTCGTCTATTTATTATTCGGAACTGTTATTTCCGATGAACTCAGATGGTACCTCCGGTCATAACACGAATGGCTAAGTGTTGCGAAAGTTACGCCCCGAAATGCGGTATGCTCCGCGCATTGTCGCGTCGCGCGCTAGCGAACCGCTTAGCGGATGATTGCAATTGCGAACCCAAACTGACCTGATTCTTGCGTTTAATATTTGAAAATGTCAGGTCTGATAGGCTGAGATAGTACCTCCGGACATAACACGAATGGATAAGTGTTGCGAAAGATACGCCCAAATACGGCGGTTGGCGGCGTCGGTGACGACGTGCGAACGAGTGTGTTTAGGGTTTAAAGCCTAAAATCCTAAATATCGGCGTGTAATTACGCTCCCTAAATGGATAATGCGGTGTCAATGGCCGTAGGGAGGAACAATTTTATTGTGCGTGTACCTTGCTATTTTTTCCTGGTTTCTTGCCGACCGAGTGGGCCCTTTTAGGGCCTAAAAGGGCCCGGGGACAGTTCTGGACAGTATACAGTGTCACCTAGGACACTGACACCCGCTGTCGGGTCATCAGCTATCACCTATCACCTGACTACAATACTGTGTGTCATAGTTCACGGTGCCTACTCCCGCAAGTGCTTTGCGGTCAGATGGTCTTCATAGCGCTAGCGCCGCAGCGACATCGACATGAAAATGTGATGACATGACATGACATGACACGACATGACATAACTTGCCACGACGCGACGCGACGCGTACTTGTAGCTCCGCTCCGCGCGTCGCGTCGCTGACAGCCTGACGGATGACGAGTTGACTCGCGCACCTGAATTCATGAGAAAGAGTTCGAATGCTCATAAGAATTTTGGATTGCCGTTGAGTTAAAGGAGACTGGCGGCTGACGAACGTGCGCCCAGCAGCGGGTTTTGTCAGCCGTCAGTCTTCTTTTCGTTTGCGTGCTTTTTCGGATACTTTTTGAAATTTTAGAACACGCTCATACGTCTTGTGTATGTTACAGGTTTGGTTCGCTGGAACTCGCGAGAAAGTAGTTTGCGCGCGCGGTTCCAATTTTGAAGTTGGTAAGGCGGGTGCTCTTCTTTTTGCGGGTGCTTCTCCTTCCTTGGACAAAAATCTCTCGCAAGAGCTAGTCCGATCACACTATCCTCGCTGTTTGTTTTCTGTGACTCACTGCCTAATTTCAGCGTTTCTCACGTGTGCAGGCTTAGACACGTCAGAGGTCTCCCTGCAGAAGCAATCATCGAACGTGGAACGACACAGGTGAGTTTTCTTTTTCCTTAAAAGTTCCCATGCTCACAGCGTTTTGCCAGGCTCGTACATTTCCTTTTTCATCGTGATGTTTCCACATCACCACCTTCGGCGCAGTGCGCCGAAGGTGAATTTTGTGAAATATGACTTCCGTATGCTGAGTGCAGTTGTCTTTTTCGCAGGTGCAAGTTTCACGTTTCCTGAGCAGAGGAGAGCCAAGATTCGGAGTTGCTGTAGCAAATTTAGATTAGCCGTGCCTGTGACCTTGTTTGTGTATGTGATAGTAACAGTGATAGACTGTAATAGTGATATGACCGTAATAGACTGTAATAGAATCTTAGATATGTAGCATTTGATCATGTTTTAACAACGTGTCTCTTGCCTTTCAATATTTCCGAGCATTCGAATACTGTTTGGCGACGCGCTTCGATCATATCCGAGCATGTTTCGATCTTGCCGCAGAATTTCGGCATAACCTTGGGGCCACGCATCGAGACAGTAGCACTCAGCCGTGCAATATATCTACTGCTGAATGTTACTGTTTTGTCGAGACAGTAGCACTCAGTTGTAGATGCTTCTGTCCGCATCCTTGTATATGGGAAGCACACGAGTGGTACATATGTAATATAAGTATATTACATATATGTACGCGATGCCTAATACCCGTAGATATGTTGGACCTGCATATATGCGGCATACCTTCGGAATATGTTAATTTTTCGCAGGTATGTCGGATCCACAAATATGCAGCATACTTACACAATATGTGATATGCTGCATACTTACAGAACCTGGAGTGATAGTGTGCATGATTGCGGAGGGTGCATATTTCTTGAAAATATGCAGGGCGTGCATATTTCTTGAAAATATGCAGGGGTGCATATTTCCCGCATACATACCGAATGTATCTTAAATGTGGCAAATTTACATAAGCTATATTTTGTTGTAAATTTACATAACCCGGAGTGATAGTGCGCATATTTACAGCAGCTGTCTAAAACCCGAAAATCGACGTAGACTATGCGGGTCGAAAAAACCCGGATGGGGTTTGTTCAGCTGGTGACACGCATGACAGTGGTGACAGCATGACAGGCTTTACGAAGATGACCATCTGTGAGATGCAGACTTGTCAGAGAAGATATGGTCACCATCAAGTGACCAGGGAATGATAAGACGAAGATGGCAGTGACTCCTTTGCCGCTGACGTGTCAGTCAGAATGCGGTGAACGGTAACATTGTTAGAGCTGGCATGGAATAATGACCTTCTATTGGCCAGATGAAGATTTAAGGGCTAGAACCCGTTACAGTTTTGGGAAATGTGACAGGGCATTGAGATATAAGTAGACTCTGACCGGAGGTCAGGCTAGTGGACTCATTATTGTTTTGCCTTCGCAAGTACTAGGTGGCTGTTCGCGTGCCAGTGCTAGAGTGCTAAGACAGATCTGCTCACAGCTTTTGTACACAATAATTCGTATTTTGTGATATAATATCAATTTTGACGGATACATTTTACTGCTGTTTTCATACTTTTTCATGTTGGAATCTGGGCTTGCATGTAAGAGTTCAGCGTTCGATAACAGGGTATCAGAATTTTAAAAAATTTTGTAGCTCTACGATCTTATGCTGTGTTGAGAATTGCTCGATCAGTTACCGGTACCAGTGGATATTAATGATGCTTATGATCAGTCGCGAGTGTTAAGTTCGTTCGATTCCGAGATTGTACCATCATATGCACGCGTTTGCGACAGCCACGAGCACGACCAGCCACTGGTGCGTACCGATCCTGAGCCCTTCACCTACCCGGTGCGGCACGACGTGGGATTACGTGCCCACTATGCGGGCTTGGGTCATGGTGCTTCGGACGCCGGCATGGAGGGTGTGCTTTCAGATGCACGGGGCGTCCTTGAGTCCCTACGGTCCGCGGCTACGGCTGCACAGGTCGGTGGTGCCGCCGCCGCCGGTAAGCAGCCGCCTCTGCACATCGGTACTCTGTCTGTACCGCAGGTGGTGTGCGATGCGCCACCACCTGCCAATCACGAGATCGACACTAGGCTATACCCCATTTCGGCATCGGACCCCGCTTCTTTCGGGTCTCCTTTCGAGGAACCACTCCGTGTCTCCTTTATGGACCAGGTAATGCTCGCATGCCCTGACACCTCTCTTAAGTTGTGCTCGATTGACTCGGTTCACGAGTCGGTTCACCCGGGAGAGCTTTCCGTGATCGACGATGACAACGACTCCGACGGTTTCTCTCATTCCGGAGACGAGATTCCCTCGGCCCCACCGGCTACGCGGTCACGTGTCGGTGTGGCAACCTTGCCGAGAGTCTTCTCTTTTGCATCTCTAGCCCTGCCCGCACTCATGTGTCTTGCATGTGTGTCAGCGGTTCAGGGTTCGGTGGTGCTCGATCGAGACCCTGAATTCACCGCGGCAGTGCATCCCACTGGGGTGACTGCCAACAGTCTGTCTGCCTTGCCGTACTGTTTTACTTTCGGCATTCCTTTTCCTTCTGTGGTTTCGGCAGGTTTGAGTTCAGATTTTCAATTTTCGGAATTCCTAATTTTGCTCTACGAATCTTCTCCTGCCTCTGGCTTCTGGTCTTGGCTTCTGGGTTATGATTCTGGCTTCTGGTTCTGGACACTGGTCTCTGGACTCTGGTTCTGGATTATGACTTCTGGACTCTGGTTCTGGTTGGACATCTTTGACACTGACAACTTCTTCAACTCTGGTGAACTCTGCGGCTTTGTAGACCACTTTGAAAGTGGCTGAGTGACTTTGAGATTGAGCTGTAGGAACTTAGCTTGTGAGCAGTGTCCTAGCAGCAGTTTTAGAAAGGGACCGCCCTGGCTAAAGCACAGGCCTCCCTCTAGCAGTTTCCAGCTGCAAGCTGTTTGTTGTTTCGGAACATTTGACTTTATCTGTGAGCCGCTCTCTGCCACCTGAACAGCACTCCGTACAGTTACAGGGTGGTGTGCTGGATTCAGTGCACCGTAGGTCATAACTTGCATGACTCCGTTCGACTGTACCAGTACTCGTGCAGTACTTGGTGACAGATACCTAGGTCACAGATGCATTATATATTCGTTTATCTTTATAATCAGTTTACACTTGTATGAGAACCTTTCAGTGACCACTCAATATATTACGGGATATTATATCTCACAAGTCTCCCGCCGCGTCGGTGAGCTCCGGTGAGGACTGGACGGGTCCGCCCGACGCTCACCCGTTCATGCCCCCGCCCGTCACCCGCTCCTTTGCTGATTTTATCGCGAGCACGGGCTTCGCGGTGGAGGCCCCCGACGAGCCGCCCCCTGACATGAACATGCTTTCCGCCATCGAGGAGCCCAAGAGCGCAACCAGCTACGCCGCCAGCGACTCCGACGATGAGGGTTATCCACCTGAGCAGCCGCCAGCCAGCCAGCCGGCGCCGAGGTTCGGCTGTGGGAGGACTATTCCTGGTTTGGGCCGCTCTTTGCTGAATTCGTCGTTAGTGTGTGCACTATTTGTCATGTGTGCCACCGCCGCACCGCTCACCGTTTCCGGTGTCGGTGGTGTTGATGCACATGCGTACACAGCTCCACCGGTCGGTGGTGCTGGACGGGCTGCCTCAGCAGCCCCAATCACGACGACACTGCCGCCTGACGGCTCCCCGATCGAGTCCTGGCCGCTTGACGGGTTGTCGCCCGACTCGATCCCGCCGAGGCGACATGGAAGGCATCGGCACCGACAGGCTTTCTGGCTCTCGCCATGGGCGGGCTACATCCGCGACTCACCCGCCGCCGCCGCCGCCTGCCCAGGAAGCTCCGCCGTCGCCTGACTACTCGGAGGGGCCGACTACGGACAAGGAGGGGGAGGAGCCGGCTTCCAGCCACAAGCCGACATCGCTTGTTCCGTCAATTTACTCTACGAATGATTCACCGCCAGCTCCGGAGATTGACTTGCTCTTCGCCGTCACCTTACTCCGTGCTGGCCGTGCAGTTCAGAGGACTTCTAGTGGCTGAGAAGTTTGATACACCGTGCCTGCCTGGGAATTTGCTTGATTTTTGCTTTCCTAGATGTGCAGAAGAGCTCCTGAATTGAGCTGTGTTTAGGGTTTTAGGCACTAACTTAAATTTGTACAGCGAACTTTCACTACCTGCTGTGAGATGGGACCGCCCTGACCAAGAGTACATGTCACCACGAGTGCTTTAATCCTGAAGTTGAGTAGGGAGTTTGTTCCGTGTTTCACGCACTTAGATCCGGTCACCACCCTAGGTGGTGTGCTGGATATGACACTGCGACCTCCAACTGTCACGTGTCACATCCTCTAGTAGGCCGGGTGACCGTCACCCGTAGGTGCGAAACCAACTTAGGTATTTATGTAGACTTGTCTGTTATATCAACACACTTTTACCGTTCTGATTCCGGAAACCCTCTATCTTAGGGTTTAACAAATTATATAGATATATTACTGCCCGTTATATATATATATATATAACAAAAACCTTGCGCAGTCCCTGAAATTTCAGAACTCAAAGCGAAACGGTGTTGTTCAACACATTTTTCAAGGATATATCACCGATATGTTACTTGGTTTGGATCATAAATATGCATTGTAACACATTCATCACGATGCATACACATGGTTTGCTCGTTTGCATGCATTTTGAAACTCTAGGTCTCGTTGTGTGAAGATCCGGAACGCAATTTTCGGAGCGGGGTTTATGACAGAAAAGGCTAATATATGATATATATATTAGGCTGGCGGAAGCACTTACAGGGTGTGACACCGTGATACACTGCAGACTAAGATGAGATAATAAAATAATTTTGGGGTTTTATTATCGCGGAACGAACTGGCGGAAGCAAGCTGACGTGGCACCTCGGGTCAAGGGGTGATCAGAGAGAGTGTGACTGCCCCCCACCTTATGGGGGGGGGCTGAAAGTCTCATCTCACATCACACCACCTCACCCCGAAGGCGTGAGGTGCCACAACAAGGCAGGCAAGCCTGCATCCCAAACCTAAACCCTAGGCAAAAATAGGCAGCAATTACAGGCCCAATGGGACCTCTTGCAGTTCGAAACTACCGCACTACATAGCTAGAGCCGTTCATTGCAAGTGTCTGTCTAACTTAGTGTTGCACACCACCAGACCGTGATGCGTCTGGTGGCGGGTCGATTGCGTCATTGGCGAGAGGCCGTGAACCCATGAAAGGTGGTAACCAGATGGGCTAGGGGCATACGCCCATGCATGTGCCGTGGGGATCACTTCTCCCACGGGGTAGGCTGCCAAAATCACTAAGCAAGCAGGCTTA
The DNA here is from genome assembly GCA_001247695.2 of Cymbomonas tetramitiformis. Classification (NCBI taxonomy): domain Eukaryota; kingdom Viridiplantae; phylum Chlorophyta; class Pyramimonadophyceae; order Pyramimonadales; family Pyramimonadaceae; genus Cymbomonas; species Cymbomonas tetramitiformis. The sequence goes on along the minus strand of LGRX02031959.1, from coordinate 12,290 downwards.
ACTGGCGGCGGCGTCCTCGATGATGCTAAGGTCCAACACCAGTCAAAATGGGATACGTCATCCCACCCCTGTGCGAGGCCACTCTAGAAAGTAGCCTAGCACCACCAGAGAAAATGCCACGGCGCAGGGAGGGCAAGATGGCCGAGGTCGCAAAATGCGAGGAGTGGTGAGAACGGCCAAGTCAAAGTTCTCGCTGTCGATGTCGTCGGCAACGCCGGTGTTCACGCTCGTGCTTGGTGCATAAGCACCACCAAGCACCACCAGACCGTAGCCAGTGGTAAATTGTCGTTGTTGAAGTAGTTCAAGCGCCGTTTGAACTGCGGCCATGCGCGCACTCCGACGCGCCGAAGCCATGAACCGTGAGCTGCAGAAATCTGCAACCCAAGGAGTTTGGGTATGGGTGGAAAACGTAAAATTCGGTAAAATTAACCAAACCAGCCGATGAAAACGTCAATCCTGGGTAGAATTTGACGAGGAAAACGGTGGCGAGGTCAAAATAGTCGTGCGAAAAGCGGATTTTCCTGCAGCGAAGGCGCTGCCGGCCAGAGTCCAAAGCGAAGTTGTCAAAGTCGATGAGCTTGTAGGTACGCGCAATATAAAAGAAAGACGAAAACTAAGGTCGTGCTAAGACGAAAGGTACGTGCGGATTACGTGCTGAGTACGTGCGGTTACGTGCGGGTTACGTGCGGGTTACGTGCGGGTTACGTGCGTGATCAAAGTAGCCGAGAAAACGGATGCCACACCAAAGATGGTGGACCGATAACCTGACAGAAAAGGCTAATATATGATATATATATTAGGCTGGCGGAAGCACTTACAGGGTGTGACACCGTGATACACTGCAGACTAAGATGAGATAATAAAATAACTTTGGGGTTTTATTATCGCGGAACGAACTGGCGGAAGCAAGCTGACGTGGCACCTCGGGTCAAGGGGTGATCAGAGAGAGTGTGACTGCCCCCCACCTTATGGGGGGGGCTGAAAGTCTCATCTCACATCAGTTTACCGCCGATAAGGCGCTTCCCTGCAAAACTTTTCATCGGTCTTAGCCGTTTGATTGCCCTTGACGTTGCCGTCGGTTTATTGTTCCTTGGGGTATGTTTGACGGTAATTTTTATCTTACTTTGAACTCGTGTAGTGCCTAAGTCCATAAACGCGACGATGCCGGCTTGTGCTCAAAGAGAGCAGCAGAGCACACGTCGGCACTGTCAAAATTCCGCTTTCGCTCAAGATCATACGAACGTCCAGTAAGTTGTTGTAAGTTTACAAAAGTGATATTGCGAAACTTCTGGACGTCTCATCCAAGTCCCTAGCGGAGATGGATGAGTCATGTGTGAACTCGTACTTCCCCCTTGAAGCGGAAGTATGGGATCACCGCGGATTGCACCATCATTCCCAACCCCAACACGCGCTAGGAGCATATATGTGGTAGGAATACATACTCCTAGCTCATAAATATCGTCAGGCTGTGAAGACATCTTCCACAGATGCCTGCGCAGGAATCAGCAATTTCGCTGGGAAACCTAGGTTAAAAAGTGAAAGTCAACGGACCGGTCAACGCTCGTAGCGGTCGACCCCGTGGTCGAAATCCAATCCCGAGACCACATTTGCAGGGTGCCGTACCCCACTTTAGACTCTTAGCCGCGAGGAAATCTTCATTTGAGAAATTTGACATCAACCAAGCGGAACGTGTACTATGGAACCGAGCGAGGTGACATGCGCAGATGCACGACCGACACGTTCTTGCAATCTTGGCAACATCCAACACCACGCCCGCTCTTGGTTGCCCTCAAATTTATGAGCAACACTATACGTGTGTGTTTTCTTTCTCTCGGTGACACCAAGGGTGAGAAGGAAAAAAAAGCGAAAAACATCGATTCATCACTCAACATTGGACGTTCACTGATTCGCCCTATTTGCTCATCTCTTTCACGACCTGGGCAAAAGGCAATATGATATATGATGCACCTGCACTCAACTTACAAAATATACGAAGCGCCCATTTGCCATACCTACGTATGGCCAGGTAAGTGGTAGTGTTGCCGATGTGTTGCAACCGAAACCGCTTTCTTGCACTTTTGCATGTTAAAAATTAGTTGCGCAAGGTCGTGTTCAAAGCACAATATATTTGTGGACTCTGACAACTCTACCATATGCGTAACCCTTGATCGAGCCCGTTTGATGATTCTAAATATTTGAACATAGTAAAGGTTTCTACAGGACATCAGCTGTTATCCTCTGGATCTACTTCGGCAACTTTTCCCCGCCTGAAGCGGTGAGCATTAAATTTAAAGCCTCGACACGAGATCGTCGCCAGAGAGCTGGTTTGTCCTGTTGTCTGGTCGCGACATTCGGTTGCTGCGTGACGTGGATTTTGTGAAGACTTATTATTGCAAGAAATATATCGCTAACACGGGAAATTTTGTGCCAACTAGGTCCTAAATCTTCGGTTTTAGAAAACGTCGATACAGGCATACTGTATTTTGTAATTTCCGCACAGCTCGCTCTACTTAGCAGCTGCCACTTCCTTTGCCAACTGAGCCTTCGCTTGTTCGTTCATCTTCACGAATGGTTCCTGAAGCAAAACCGTGTCCATCGTCAAACAATGACAATACCCATAGTGGCTTAAGATAACGCGTTGTGTCTACCTTTTCTCGCGCGCAAAATAATGGAAGGGCCCGAGTTGTTCAGCGAAACTTCCGGACAACGGCTTATAGAGTGCGATCTTACATATTCCAAACGCAACAGCGCAGTTTTGATTTCCCTGAGATAAAGCCGTTACTTTCGTGATTGAGCGTGGGAATAGCACGGCTTCGGCAGCCTGATGGCGGAAGCTGAGGTACCACTTTGAGCTTCTTCAGGCAAGTCCGAATACAGTCGCAAAAGAGTAACTCACCCTGTCCTTCGCTGGAAGCGCTTTCCATCTTTTGCCCAGCTCAGCTGATTCAAAAGACAACTTCAAATCAACAACAGCTTTACAACAGCAATCCAAGTTATGCGCGAAGAACGTCGGCAGCTGCTGGATACAAGCCACACGCACCTGAGATTTGTCCAAAGGTGAAGGATGGATCATCTGAGATGACCTCTGAACGCTTCTCGTTGCAGAAAAACTGGTAAGCTGTTTTAGCGCGTTTGGCACGTGGCTTCTTTGTCTCTTTTGCAAAGCTACGACAGAAGATTACCGCGGCGTTCTGGCTAAAGAGGGTTTCCCGAAGGGAGTTTCTGAGGGTTCCAAAAAGTGCGGCCATAGTGATATTAAGGACGATAATACTACGCTGAAAATGTCCGAAATTCTGCTTTAAACCGATAAAAATATTACCTGGTGATGTGGTGGATGCCGTTGCTGACTTCTACAACTCTGGAGTCTGCAGTCTCCTATACGGCTATCCGTTCGTGATTAATAATGCTTCCCCTTTCCGGCTCGGCACAAAGATGAGACGAACCTGAGACGCTACTGTAGTTAACTCAACGAACGCGAACGCCGGAGACTGCGACTGTTCAATATCCCCTTCTCCTCCTATTAATAATAATATTGAGAACCTACTTTTATATTGAGAAGTCATGAATTCGTCATCCTCGATTCGGGCGAGTCCCATCGCGCTTTGCGAATCGTCTCTCACGCCAAGCGAAAAAATTCTCGCGCATTATCATCTGAGTACGAACCCCGCAAATGCAGTCATAAGGCGTTGAAGAATCTATAATTAACGCCACTGAAAAACTGACAGATCCCGTGCTTTTCCGCCTCGCCCGTCGTGCCTGCCTGAGCGTGCGCGAGGCTATTAATCCCCCGTTATTTTTTTATGGAGGCCTTCTTCAAGGGCGTATATTGCCCTTTGACACCGAGTGCATCCTTCCCCCCAGTGCACCTCCGGCTGAGGTGCAGTAAATCTTCTATATCATGATGATCCGGCCTTTTATTAAGGTGTAATGAGCAACATGTTGCAACATATTTCGCATAATACCCGCATATGCACCTGCAACACGTCTCTTAGGACGTCCAACATATCCGGCCACCGGCGCTTGGTTGGGCCCAAGCGGAAGCAAGGCGGATCCGTGGATCCGCGGATCCGCTTCGCTTCGGATCGCGCAACTCAACGGAACATTTTACGCTTCGTCCCAACGAACATCTTCTGTTGTGAAAAGCTTCTTTCGCCCATATGCTTCTTAGAAAACATATGGGCGGACCTAGTTGCTTTCGAATTTGACGGGTATCAACTTCGGAAGCGTCAATTGCGCCAAGTTCTTCTTGCGGGACTTTTGAGGATCATACCATTTGGAAGAATTCTTCGGGTATGATTGTTACCAGTGCTATTATCAGTGCTTGCGGTACCTTTCGGTTGTGTTCTCACGTGTGATATAATATAATATATCACAAGTGACCCCGCAACACTCTGATTTTTACCCTCGTTGACTTGGAAGCGCTCTCCAACGAGCAGAAAACTTGCAAGCGAACAAAACTAAGCGTGATCTAACGGTCACCATTTCGGAAATGATTTCCCCCGATTTCTCATCGGTCGATGTCATTCCAAGGCTCGGTATCGTGATTTTTTGAACTTATCAAATAACGATGAATAAGTCAAATTTTATAATCGAACGGTAACGATAATTTTTCGAACCTATCGACTGATAACGATAACTTTATGAACCTATCGACTGATAACGATGACTTTTTGAACCTATCGATTGATAATGATAACTTTTTTAACCTATCGATCGACAACGATAAGTTGCCCGAACATATCGATTGATATTAATAACGATGGGCTTCACGGGGAAGCCGATTTCCCCCCCACTGTATGGGGGCCTGCTTCTCCTTGTTTCACCCCTCGCCCTGGGTGCCTGTCATTTTGGCATCTGCCACCGCTCCGACCGTTCCGCACCGCACTCGATAAAACACCTAAGTATTTTATCTTATGCAGTTTTAGACCGACCGGATCACCACCTGTGTTTCCTGTGTTTCAACGATATATATCCCTTATATATATATATATATATCACTCCTTTTATCAGGTTATGGGCCAGACCACTTCTGTGGTGGTTCGTTTGTCGTTTCTTTGACCCGCTTCCGGGCCTAACCGCCGATTCTAGTTCCGTCAACTTTCCCGTATCGCAGCGTATTCATTAGGAGGCTTCAAAAATTGAACCATCACAAAAAATGGAAAGACATGAATGGACAGGGCAGGGCACTCAGACTATTGGAGGAGAATCACGTGAAACCAACCAAGGATGTGTCAAAATTTGCCTCTAAGTATTTCACGGCCTACAGGTGCAGAGAACTCACAGGCCTACAACCATCCCCTCATAGAGCACACAGGATGGGGATGGGAGGAAGCCCGACCTGCCATAAATGTGGCACAACAGCACAGTGCAATTATAAACATATCCAATTGAACTGCCCAGGAGAAGGAAATGAATTACACAAGCTGAGGGAAAACCAACAAGAGGAAATAAATGAGATGATCAAACAAGCTACCGTAGGAGACCCAAGAATGATAATAGAAGGCAGAAACACAAGGGGTGGCACCCCTAGAGCCTCCGAAATCTTCCCCTTAGCAGAAATAGACAAAGACCTAACAGCCTCCAGACCGCTTGCTGCTCTTCCAGAGGCTAGCATGTACAGACTATCAAATACCAGGAAAGGTACTATAGCAGTAGCCGCCGCACCCATCGGCACAAACAACAATGGGTATCACAACTTCCAAGACTTTCAGTACATCAAAAAGAAAGAATTCTGGAAGTTAGTTGAGTGGCATAGGCTAACAACTGATACACCCCAGATCTGATACATCGCCATGGTGGATTAGCCGAGTGGATAGCTAGCCGGAATAAGTTGAAATATTACTTCGACCGTGCTGGATCGATCCCCGGTGTAATGTCCATATACCATTTCCCGTCGTCTTAGCCGAGTGGGTTAACCGCTGTATTGAGTTTCGATAAAGCGTTGCACTCCGAGCACGTGGTTACGATACCGGCGCAATGACCTTGAGTACGGGAAAATAAACGCTTGTTGACCCGTCTGCGTATTCGGAATATAATTCCGGATGTCGTATCGAATAAAGGAATACCAGAGTACGATTGTCGTACGTAAATGGGTCCGTCGAATTTATTCGACGGAGTGGTCCTTGTAGGTACGGTCTCAAGTGACGATTGGCGATCGTGGCTGCGCGAGCAAGTTCCATAATATTATGGAATTAAAAATGATATGCCCGTTCGCTTCATAAACAAAGCCTACTAAACACTCGATTTTTCACAGAATTCCAAGTTTGACCTGAGGAAACCCGCTTAGGGTTTACACTTTTTGTTGATATTTTTTCGTAGAAGAAAAGTAGAGAGGATACCTTTGAGGTATTTTACTCGAACTTTTCCGGTTTGCTGCTGTGATATGCACCCTGTTAGCCTGCGGCGAAAGCCGCAGGCAGTGAAGGCGAAAAATAATTGAATAACAGCTTAAAAGCACTGCCGGAAAAGCACCCCTTTGGGGTGCTTGGACGGCAGCGCTAGTCCCACACCAAAAAAAGAGCAAAACTAACAAAAACATTAAAGTCGCTAACTCTGTTGTGTGTTTTCCCTGAAACAGATATGGCTGAAACCATAACGCACGCCGATTGGATAAGCACTAAGGAATTGGCAGCGAAAATAGAGGTCGCGCTGGCATCTGAGTGTATGGACCCGCATCTTCAAGGGCAGTACGAGCTGTTTTTTGAGAGCCTCCTTGAAAAAATCAACGAAGAGCACGACAGCTCCCTTTCGTTTGCCGAAATTACCACAAACGAAACCGCTTACGAGTACCTCACTTGGGTAGCGACAAAGGGTTTCACGTATGGAGTGTGGGCTGGAGGGAAGATTGGGTTTAAATATGGCGACGATCGGCAAGCGGAAGAGTACCTGGCGACTCTGGAAGAACAAGGTATGAAACAGAGCGAAGGTGTGTTGAGGGAAAAATTGCAGCAATAGGCGGAATAGCAAATCTCAGGTTGCTTCTTAAAATCTTACTGGCCTTTTTTGTTATACTTGTGTTGGAAAAGAAAACTTCATTACCCGAAACTCCCACGGAAAATTGGTGTTACGCCAGGAGTGGGCACCAAGCACTACGTCGCCCTCCTGGAGATCCTGGCGAAGAAGCGATACTACGTGAACTTTTACGAGAACTTCGCCTGGGCCCAGGTGAGTTTGGCCAGTTCCAATTCTGCAGACTCAGTAAAGCCCTATGGAGAAAAAAGAACATCAAAAGAGAAAGCGGAAAACGGACGATAAACGCACAGCATCTCGGGTGCCCCACGGTCAGTTTGGAATTCAAGGCTAACGAAAAAGATCTTCTCACTTTCACCAGAAAAGAATCTCGGACTGGGACAGACATCACTGTAGCATTAAATAGAAAGGAGAGAAAGAGTACAGACTTAAAGGATCAAGAGAGTACAGGTCGCAAGACATTAAAGCGCATCAAGCACACGACATTACAACGCAAGCGATACTGCGGACTGACTTTCAGGGAAGTTTTGGTTTCACGATCGGAAATAACAGAGCAGGGAAAACAGACGCTTAACGCACAGCATCTCGGGTGCTCCACGGCTAGATCGGAACTCAAGGCTAACAGAAACGATTTACTCACGTTCACCAGAAACGGGTCTCGGAGTGGGACAGACATCACAGGAGCATTAAGTAGTAAGGAGAGAAAGAATACAGAATCAAAGGAGCAAGAGAGTACAGGTAGCAAGACATTAAAGCGCACCAAGCACCTGACATTACAACTTAAGCGACACTGCGAACTGACGCTCAGGGAAGTCTTGTTTTCACGATCGGAAATAACAGAGCGGGGAAAATTGAAAGACGCATCCTGGCCTAATCAGACACACGCGAAACACGAAGCTTACACTGGTAAAAAGCCACGGGAACAAAAGGGGCGAACAGCTGTTTGTTTGCGATCGGGTGAAACAGGAGGTGGAACTGGCGGGGGAGGACGAAGCTCAAGCCGAAGAAGAAGAGGTTCTTACTTCTCTCTAATAATCCCACCCCAAAGACCTGACCCGTTGTGTATAAGCTACCTCGATCTCAATAGGAAAAGAACAAAAGAGAGTGAGGCTATGATAGAAAGTCAGAAGCAAGCTGAAATTAAGCAGAATTCACACCACAAAGCTACAGCCTCGGACATTCCGTTACGGTTGCAGCACTCACATACCTCACACAAGCTCCTTTGTGAACGGCTGGCACAACTACTGGTATGCTTCAAAATTGAACCGACACTCAGCAGTCCATCTACTGAGTTTAAAAACAAGCTTGCTAGCGTCATTGGTGCACCGTTGTTGCTTGTTTTTCACAAGCCCCCAAGTGAACGGTGGTCACAACCCCAGGTGTACTCTAGTTTTAAAACGACATCTTGCTTTCTACACACCGTCTTGAGAAACAAGCCCACTTGTGACATTGGTACAGAGCTGTATGCTTCTTACAAGTTCAAAAGTGAACGGTGGTCACAAGCACTGGTATGCCTCAGAACCGAATCGACACCTTGCTGTTTACTTGCTGACCCAAGGAATAAACTCACTAGTGGCATTGGCACACCGGTGTGGACTGTTCCCCACGAGCCTCCAAGTGAACGGCGGTCACAACTACCGGAGGGCAACAGAATTGAATCGACAACTGGCTGCCTTCCAACCTTCTCTAAAAATAAGTCTGCTAGTAGCATTGGTACACTGCTGCTGTCTGCTTCCCATAAGTTCATAAGAGAACGGTGGTCACAAACTCACTGGACACCGGGCTTAAGGGCTGTTTGTACCCAGTACCTGCAGAGTAGAGCAGATTTGTGCTTGTGCAACACACAACTTACAGGGCACCACACAAAGCCGAGAGGCAAGCTGCTTATACCATTTACCAGACACGGGGCCGAACGGCCCGTCGCTCATACTTCTTACCATACACAGAACAGAGCAGAGTTATGCTTTTGCAACTCACAACTCACAAGGCACTGCACAAAGCCGAGAGGCAAGCTGCTAATTTCATGTACTAAACACGGGACCGAGCGGCCTGATGCCTGTACTAATTACCATACACAGAACAGAGCAGAGTTATGCATGTGCAACTCACAACTCACAGGACACCACACAAAGCAGAGAGGCAAGCTACTTATACTATGTACCAACCACGGAACAGAGCGGCCTGCTGCTCATACCTTTTACCATACACAGAACAGAGCAGAGTTATGCTTGTGCAACTCACAACTCACAGGGCACCACACAAAGCCGAGAGGCAAGCTGCTCATACCATGCACCAAACACGGGATCGAAAGGTTTGCTGCTCATACTTTTCACCATACACAGAACAGAGCAGAGTTGTGTTTGAGCAACTCACAACTCACAGGGCACCACACAAAGCCGAGAGGCAAGCTGCTTATACCATGTACTAAACACGGGACCGAGCGGCCTGCTGTTCATACTTCTTACCATACACAGAACAGAGCAGAGTTATGCTTGTGTAACTCACAACTTACAGGGCACCACACAAAGCCGAGAGGCAAGCTGCTTATACCATGTACCAAACACGGGACCGAGCGGCCTGCTTCTCATACTTCTTACCATACACAGAACAGAGCAGAGTTATGCTTGTGCAACTCACAACTCACAGGGCACCACACAAAGCCGAGAGGCAAGCTGCTTATACCATGCACCAAACACGGGATCGAACGGTTTGCTGCTCATACTTTTTACCATACACAGAACAGAGCAGAGTTGTGTTTGCGCAACATACAACTCACAGGGCACCACACAAAGCCGAGAGGCAAGCTGCTTATACCATGTACCAAACACGAAACCGAGCGGCCTGCTGCTCATACTTTTTACCATACACAGAACAGAGCAGAGTTATGCTTGTGCAACTCACAACTCACAGGGCACCACACAAAGCCGAGAGGCAAGCTGCTTATACCATGTACCAAACACGGGACCGAGCGGCCTGCTGCTTATACTTCATACCATACACGGAACAGAGCAGAGTTATGCCTGTGCAAATTACAACTCACAGGGCACCACACAAAGCAGAGAGGCAAGTCTCTTATACCATGTACTAAACACGAGCTTGAGTGGTCTGTTGTTCTTGCTTCTTACCATACACAGAACAGAGCAGAGTTATGCTTGTGCAACTCAAAACTCTCAGGGCGCCACACAAAGGTGAGAGGCAAGCTGCTTATACCATGTACCAAACATGGGACCGAGCGGCCTGCTGCTCATACTTCTCACCATACACAGAACAGAGCAGAGTTATGCTTGTACAACTCACAACTCACAGGGCACCACACAAAGCCGAGAGGCAAGCTGCTTATACCATGTACCATGCACGGGACCGAGCGGCCTGCTGCGTGTCCTTCTTACCATACGCAAAACAGAGCAGAGTTATGCCTGTGCAACTCACAACTCACAGGGCACCACACAAAGCCGAGATGCAAGCTGCCTACACCATGCACCAAACACGGGACTGAGCGGCCTGCCGCTCATACTTCTTACCATACACAGAACAGAGCAGAGTCATGCTTGTGCAACTCACAACTCACAGGGCACCACACAAAGCCGAGAGGCAAGCTGTTAATACCATGTACCAAACACGGGACCGAGCGGCCTGCTGCTCATACTTCTTATACACAGAACAGAGCAGAGTTATGCTTGTACAACCCACAACTCTCAGGGCACCACACAAAGCCGAGAGGCAAGCTGCCTATTCCATGTACCAAACACGGGACCGAGCGGCCTGCTGCTCATACTTCTTACCATACACAGAACAGAGCAGAGTTATGCTTGTGCAACTCACAACTCACAAGGCGCCACACAAAGACGAGAGGTAAGCTGCTTATACCACGTACCAAACACGGGACCGAGCGGCCTGCTGCTCATACTTCCCACCATACACAGAACTGAGCAGAGTTATGCTTGCGCAACTCACAACTCACAGGGCAGAACAAACTGTCGCTAGTACTCCACGATACATACAACATAGAGGAACCTGCTGTTTATGCTATTTACAACACACCGAGCCAACAAGCCTGTTGTGTATACCACCCACAAGACCCAGAACCAAGAAACAGGGGGACTAGGGCACCCACAACACATAGGACAAAAAAGCCTGCTGACATTACTACCCCCCACACAAAATACCTTGCGGAAGGCAACATATGCCACTCACCACACATAGATACATACCCACAATATTTATGTCAGTTAGCTTACACGGGACTTCGAAATCTGCCATACATGTTACTCTTCATACACATAAAAGAGCAGATTGCTTTCCCTGTCAGCCACCACAAATGGAGCACAGAGGTGGGAAACACATGCCACTTTCCACACACAGGAAGGCTCGGTACACTGCACATGTCACCCTCATCATACAGGAATGAGTGGCCTGCCTCTTCCAACACTCACTGCACAGGGGAAAAAGTGGCTGGTTGTGAAGTGTCCGCCATAGTGTGGGGGTTGCACCGGGTCTCAGATGGAAACACTGCCACCGAGCCTGCACCGGCTCAACCGAAAGAAAGACTGAGTCTCCTAAAGTCGCCTAGACATGGTATAGGCCTTTTGCCAATAGAGTATGGTATGGAAAGGATTGCTGCCCATACCACTCACCGTACACAGAGTAATTCAGAATCCATGTTGTTCAACACGGGTTGCTTTAACATTGCACCGACACTTTGTTGCACACTCAATGCATTCGAAAACAAGCCTACAAATGTAAATGGTATCCTGCCACTGACTGTCTCCTTCAAAACAAGCAGTCTCTCACAACACAGTGCACTAAGTGAAAGACTGCACAGGTCACACACGAGACACAGAAGAATGAGACTGTCCCCCCATGCCACTCGCTATGATGGGCATAGAAAAGAGTTCATTGGTGGCAATGGCACCCTTTCACCGCCTGATTTACTTCCTATGCACGGGAGGAGGAGGACTGAAGCATATGCCACACACTACATACAGGCTTTAAGAGCTGACTGTAACTGCCAATTGCACCACACAAAGTCGAGAGGCAAGCTGATCATATCACTTACTGAGCACGGGATCGAGTGGCCTGCTGCTCATACCTCCCACTACACACAGAACAGAGCTGAGTGCTGCTGGTGCAACTCACAATTTACTTCCGCTTCCAACACTCACTGCACACGGGGAAAGGCGGCTGGTTGTGAAATATCTGCCGTATTGTGTTGGTGGCACCAGGCTTCAGATGGAAACTCTGTTACCGAGCCCGCACCGGTCAAACCTAAAAAAAGACTGATTTTCAAAAAGTCTTTCAGACATGGTATAGGCTTTCTGCCA
>LGRX02031958.1:0-29319 GCA_001247695.2 Cymbomonas tetramitiformis | reverse complement strand
CTCTCACAACACAGTGCACTAAGTGAAAGACTGCACAGGTCACACACGAGACACAGAAGAATGAGACTGTCCCCCCATGCCACTCGCTATGATGGGCATAGAAAAGAGTTCATTGGTGGCAATGGCACCCTTTCACCGCCTGATTTACTTCCTATGCACGGGAGGAGGAGGACTGAAGCATATGCCACACACTACATACAGGCTTTAAGAGCTGACTGTAACTGCCAATTGCACCACACAAAGTCGAGAGGCAAGCTGATCATATCACTTACTGAGCACGGGATCGAGTGGCCTGCTGCTCATACCTCCCACTACACACAGAACAGAGCTGAGTGCTGCTGGTGCAACTCACAATTTACTTCCGCTTCCAACACTCACTGCACACGGGGAAAGGCGGCTGGTTGTGAAATATCTGCCGTATTGTGTTGGTGGCACCAGGCTTCAGATGGAAACTCTGTTACCGAGCCCGCACCGGTCAAACCTAAAAAAAGACTGATTTTCAAAAAGTCTTTCAGACATGGTATAGGCTTTCTGCCATGGGAGTACAAAGTAAAGGGCCCGGACAGCACAAGCCTCCCATGTGAGTGCTCTGGGGGCAGCCCACGGTCTACCCTCACCCCCAACACAACACCTCGAACACGGAATGACCAAACAGGCCATCATGCACACAGCACCTTGCACAATGTTTACATATGCTTTATGACTTGGCATCCGAACAACATGAAGGGTTACGGACAGAGCACTCTTCCCACTTTATGCTCTGTGTACAGTATTAGGCAGGGGTTATTTAACTGTCACACAATGTATAGTAAGCTCACGAGCTCTGTACCTTTAGCATTACCCTTGAACCACTTTTGCATTGAGCACCATGCTCTTTGTATTAGAGGATCACTCACCCGTTTGCCACAAAGTAGTACTCACCATGAGTTTTGCTTGCAGGAAAACGATGTACCATGTGATCTATGTGGGAGAGCCATAGAGCTCCTTGATGGAGAAATGGCATATTCATGCGGGCTTTGCACATATGATACACTCTGCATTGGGTGTATTGACTTCTGCCGCAAGTGCCACACATGGGTATGCACGGGAAGCTGGATGGGAGGCACTTGTGGCCAACCTTTCACTCATGCCGTAAGAGAAGAAGAATACACCATTTGTACAGCCTGTGAGCAATTGTCATAGAGAAAAGAGCTATAGGAACAATAAACAATAGAGCTGCCAAATCAAAAAACAGAAAGAGTAGTGTGCTTACATTTATTTTAAGTATAGCTATACTAATTAATTACACACTCACCAGTAAAGGTAACCGTCACACACTTAACACACAAGGAAAAGATAAAAATAAGCACCGGAAGCCCCAGTATAACACAAACCGTGCTAAACCTTGTATGCACACACATAAGTATTACTGCAAGTTGATATTGGAGCATGTCACACAGGAAGGAGTCAAAGGAGGTGGTACCTTCCTGGCTGGGAAAACCAACCTGGCGGATGAGGATGGCCTGAAGCAGCTGGCTGAGGCTTTCAAGTCGGGTGAACTGACCAATGAGATTGACTTGACCGACCTTCTGACTGAACCAGCGGAACTCAGAGGTCAGATGAGGTTTTTTAGGAAGACGGGAAGGAGAATGATGGGCATTACGGACAAGGAAATGGAAGCAGTAAAGAAAGCTGTGAAGGAAACAGTCCAGAAGGCAGGAGGAAACCCCAGCTTGATCACAGCCACTGCCCTGACATATGGACTTGGAAAGGCACCCTTCGTCCTGATTGCTAACATCGATATCGAAATGGTTCAGCCAGTGTTTGATATGATCCAGTTGGAGGCACAGGGAGTCACCTGGGGGATTAGGGCCCACAACATTGGGAACCTCTATCAGGAAGCTCGCTTCTCCTGGAAGCCTATGAGTAGGAAGGGGGCTCAAATGAGGATGAAGGCAAAGGATGCGGAGAGATATTTCTGGATGCACCCTGCCACGAGCATGCTGGTGGAAGAGGTGGTATTCACATATGACCGTCTTCACCCTACTACAGATGTTCACCAACTGGTACGACCCGCCTATAAAACTTGCCTGAAAGCAAAACTTGAAGCCATAATTCAAATGAAGGCGGGGTCACTCACGAAGTTAGGCATGGTCATTCCAACAGGGTTCAAAGATGAAAGGACAATCACACCACAAGAAAGGGAATTGGCACACCCACTGACAGTAAAAAGGAACCAGCATGTGAATCATTGTAACCCTCGGACAGAAAGTCATTTGATTGGGCTCTTCGTTGACCAGGTGCTCTACCTGAAGCTCAAGGCAAACGTTGAGAAAGGCGGAGATGGGTCTGTGAACTCCTCTGATGACCCCGCAATGATTCTCAGCTTCCCCACTGAGATAATCCTGGGAGGGCTTGGGACACTGAGGCTCACCTATTTTAATGGCTTTAACTACTGCATGTCGCCCACCCATGACGACCAGCCTGAGGTGTCGAGGCTTAACCACATCCAGTGCATGTGTTATTCACACAGAATGATGCTTCAGGCTCCGGGGGACGGGACAGCTACTCCTACTCCTAAGAAGCAGGACAAGAGGCCCCGCACCACTCCAGGAACTGACAAGGAGGCTGCAAAGATGCAAAAGCAATTCATGGACAACATGGAGAAATGAGACCAGCCACAGGAATAGAACCAGCTTGTAGCCACGAAAGAAGCACAAGCAGGTTAAGGCAGACAATTAATAGAAGCCTAGGAAACAGACATCCTAAAAACTATTTGTTACGCACCTGCCCCGTGGGAACCCCGTTGCATAGCACGGTGACAATGCAGGCGGGGGACTGCCCAGAAAACCCCGGGCCTGGTGTAATTTGTAAAAGCTTCTGCTGCTGTAAATGGTGTATAACTGCTGCCCAAAATGACGGTGATCCCAAATTGCAGAGTGATGGGGAGGGGGGCTTTTCACGGCGCACAAAGCAACGAAGGGGCCTCAGGACCGGTGCAAGCTTGGAGCAAAGGAGCTCCCCAATAGAAGGTATGGCAACCGTTACCCTGCATATCATAACTTACTTACTTTATGCCCGAAGGAAACAACTGAGGGAAGCTTTTACCATAACACAAGGACCTATAGTTATGCTCTTGCACACAATATGTCACCTTGCAAGGAAAAAACCAAGACAAGGAAACCAGATTAGGCAAGGACCAAGGACATTCATCAGATGGGCTCACAGGAAAACCAAATACAGGTTACAATACACGGGGAAAATCCAGAAAAGGTCTGTACTAACCAAAGCCCAAGCTGCATCAGGGGAGTTTATTACAACACAAAGAACTGATAGCAGGACCAAATGGAAGACAATTAAGGCAAGATTCAAGACAATGAAGGATGCATCAGGAAGAACCCTCACAACACAAAGGAGGGGAAAACGGACCAAATATGAACTGAACACACATATGCATATACCTGCAAGGAAAGAACTCTGTAAGACACTATCAGAAAAGAAACAACACTCACACATCCACACAGAAGTAGACAAACCCAGTAACCATGAACAAACAAGGAATCCCAGCCAACTGGAATCGAGCGCAACAAAATCACCTACTAAGATGTTAGATACTATACACCCTGGAAGCAGTATGACAAAATTGCCATTTACCAGGAGAGAGGTCATAAGGGGAAAAGGGGGACAGCTCACTGAGTCACCAACCTTAAACAATAACCGGCTTGAAGCAGAAGCAGTTTACAACGGAGAAGGGATTGACTCGGATCAGCTCGACGAAGCTCTCAGACTACAGGACAAAAGCTCGATCCCCCCTATAGGCTATGATGAGCTCCTTTCAAAACTGGAAACCGGGGAATTAAGCTTCTTACACCTCATTAGAAAAGCATTGGGCAAACATCTGAGGACCCACTTTGGGGTAAGCAACGGTGAACATTGGAGACTCATAACACTTCGAATTACAACAGAACAACATATAGAAGCCTATATCTATGATTCCCTCGGAGCAATGACAGCAACCGAAACACAAAGCAAACTTGAAGGGGCGCTCTCCGCTTGGTTGCATGCCCATCATAAAACCATGAAAGGGAAGAGTTGGAATGTAGAGGTATCAACTTTCAGACAACAATTGGATAATCACACTTGTGGGATATGGGTTATTAGAACAGCGGAGAAATGGAGGCAATGGTGTGATAGGAGCGGGCACATACCATTCTTCACCTATTTAAAAGAAGGAAACACTGAAGGGGAGCACCACAGTGCTGAGGCTACATTACACATCCAGGACTTACAAGAAGAAATTCAAGATAGGATTACTCAACCCAAGGATGCAAGAGGGAGCATCAATAGCGACATTTCAAAATACAACCCTGTATACAGTAGAAAAGGAGTCATCTCCGTAACCAACATTGAGACTCTGTGCAGAAAGCTGAAGCTAGACTTCACTTGCACCAACAACGAGCATATTCTTTATGAAATGATAAACGGGAGCCAAAAGGAATATAACAATAACACCAACAAACTTCCCCAGACAAAACACCACACCTATATCCATCACCAAAGTCAGGAATGGACATTGGCAATACACCTGAAACATAAGAACACCGTCCTCCTAATCAAACCCTTCACAAAAATGGGAAAGGAAAGTCATGACAATGAGACACCAGTATATAAACACTTAGGCCTCAGATGTGAGATCGATGCTCAAAACAAAGGCCTCCTTGTCCTCCACACAGCAGTTAAAATTCAGGAAATCCTTCAAAATCTCAGATATGCAGGAGAGCACCAGTTAGAAAGAGACATCATAAACAGCATGACCACCTCAAACATCAAGTACCACCACGGTAACGGGAAATTCACCAGAAATGAGAAGTTAAACAACAGGGGAGCGGTAGCCATTATCAGGGAGCAGCTCAGATATGGGAATATAACCTCTGACAAAATAGCGCAAAACAGAGAACTCTGGGGAAATCAAGCGGTGGTTGGAGGCATAAGAGCAGGAAAAGTTACGGCTTCTAATGTTCAAAGCAAAAGGAACACTCCCAGAACCACAGGCCTGCGGCACCAGGCAGGGAAAAAACTGAGGAAGAAGATCCAAAATTGTGAGCGGACAGAAAACATCTTTTTCCACAAAAACCTTTATGGAACGGATGGAAGATGCATTAAGCAAAAGGCAAAGCACTCACGGAATGAGGCGGAGAACATGCGGCTGCAGGATCTACAGAGAGCCCAAGGGAGAAAGGAACATATTATAGTAATGGGAATGAACATGAGAGGCCTGAGACACACAAAGGAGGACCAGGACAGTATGATAAAACTAGAGACCATCTGCAACCTGGTGCTAGACAGAAAAGCACACATCATATGTGTCTCTGAGACCAAGATCTCAAACACAAGTTTGCCAATGGTCAAAACCTTGATGTCCCAGAAAGGTCTGAGCTTTAGAATTTCACACACGGATGAAAAGGCTAGTATAGGGTCCCTCATAGTATGGAACCCCAAGGATATCCCGCTGACACCCAATGCAACTTATGTTGACGGGGTGCAAAAAAGGTCAGTTATGATTCGGTTTACGGGCATAAAGGGTTTCTCATTTTCGGTGGCAAGCGGGTATATGAACGATGCCAGCCTCAAAGAAGAACAAGAGGACTTCTACAAAACACTTAAGGATTGGGCAGCCAAATCAGGCGACAACAGAAACAAGGCGCATATAGAAATAGGAGACAAAAACTGCACACTGACTCAGAGCCAAAGGATAACAAAAGGTCAGCAGATGTCATATAAAGACCACCAGACAAAGAATAAACACCTCTTAAGTTATTTCAATGATGACAGGACAACACTAACAGAACTCGTCACACATATGCACCCCGAATGCAATGAGATATTCACAAGGGTTGTAAACAACAGCTCAAAAGCAAAACTAACTCATATAATGGCAAACAAAGGAATGGAAGATAGAACAGCTGCTGCTGGCTGGCTCGAAATAAACCCATACATAGTTTCAGACCACGAAATAGTTTGGGCTCAGATTGACATCAGAAGAGAGCAGATACACCCCGAAAAACCGAAACATACATATACAGAAGAAGCACGCATGAGTGGAGCAAACGACACCACCCATGACAAGTACCCTGGCTTCCCAGTTAGACTGGAGCACACACAGACAGTAAGAGACACTAAAAAGCTTACTAAGGCTGCGATTGCTAGATTACTGGGGGAAAATGGATACACCATAAAGCATTTTGCAAATGCAAGCATCGAACAAAACAATGCAGCACAAGCAATAAACACTGTCTTAGGTGACACCACAGACTACAATATGAAAAAGGAGGATATTCACGGAGACAAACTAAAAGAAAACTCAAGCACATGGAAGGGGAAGCTGACGAGCACAAAAGGTAGCATAAAGTGGCATAACAAAACCAAGGAATGGTGGATACATATGAACTCACCCTGGAATTCTGCACACATCAGGTCTAGGGGCAATGGCATGCCAGAGGGCGTGACACAGCAGGGGTACACAAAAATTGGTAATCTTTGGAGCTTGAAATTCCCAATCAATTATGGGGAAAACGATGTCTTAAAATACCTTAAAACACACTTTCATTTGGGGAACACTGAAGTCTTAAAACTCGAAGGACCTAAGGAGCATGAAGAAGGGCACATATGGGACATCTGCATGCATCAGAACCTGCAAGCAGAGCACTGGAGTCATTGTGGCAAACCCCTATTAGCACTTGACAAAACCAAAGCATACAACTTCAAATATGCCACCGGGTGGAAAGCCTATACAGAAAGACTTCAAAAACTAGTAGACAGAAACAAAGAATCGGAGGGCAGTAAAGAGAATATAGATAGCTGTAGGTCCCGTGAAGAAGATACGGACCACACTTGGGACTTCATCCATGAATCAGCAAACACAGCGGCGTGTGCTGCATTTGGAACAAGGGGGAAAAAGATGCACAAAAGGCCGGTCCCATCAGCCACATCAAACTATCTATACAAATGGCTTCAGTCACTGAGAAAAGCACACCGGATGCTGGGAATGGCAGAAAATGAAAAGGACCTGGAAGCAACAGAATGCCTCATCAACACTATTCCTTGTGACAGTCTTCGCAGGAAGCCACAGGAAACGGCTGAGGCATGGGGTAACAGACTTGAGGCAAACCTGCCAACAGTCACAAAAGCATTCCAAGAGAGCAGACTCAAGGACATAAGATATTGGAAGCTCGGGGAGAAGGAAGAGATGCAATATTTGTTTGCGAAGAAGGTTTCAACCTTCTTGGACAGAGCCTTAGGAAACAAGAAAGGGATGGAAAAGGGCGCAGCACCAGAATATGATGATAAAGGTGAGATACCGCCCACAGCAAATGAAAGGAAGCAAGCCATCCTAAAGGAATATAAAGAAAACAAACTTTTTTCCACAAAACCCGAAGCACCCGAGCATCTGCCGCCATGGTTGAGATCAATCTTAAAGAACAGCCCCAGACTCCCCCAGTATGTCATTGAGCAGCTAGCAGAACCTATACTCATGAAGGAGCTGGAGGCAGTCTATGGAACATGTGGAGTATCCACAGCCCCAGGCCCATCAGGAATGCATTATGCACAATGGATACAGGGACCCCAAAACCTCCAAGAACTCATACTCGAAATGTTTAACAACATCTTGAGAACAGGCTCCTTTCCAAAATTAGCTAAAGCAGGGTTCATTCAGCCAATCCCCAAAGATCCAAACAAACCATGCACATCAGATAATTCCAGGCCACTCACCATGCTGGAAACAGGCATGAAGTTGTTTAACTCCATCATTGCAAACAGAATAAAGAAAGCTTTATCCAAACATCCAGTCCTCTTCCCAATTCAAGATGCTTTCTTGCCCAATAAAAACATTGAAGATTCATTGCAAGTCCTAAATGAAGTTATTTCCGATGCTAACAGATTCGACAAGGAACTGCATGTTGTCTACTTAGACCTTAAACAAGCCTTTGACCGAGCAGAATTTTGGATGAGCAAGCTTGCACTTGAGAAAATAGGATTGCCCGAAAACATTATCACAATCATTTCGGACATCACATCCGAAGCATCACGATCAGTCCTCACATCTGAAGGCATGACAGATGAATGGATGCTCGAATGCGGGGTGCCTCAAGGAGAAGTCTTAAGTCCCCTCAGGTTTGTGGCAATTATGGACATTCTAGCCATCTGGCTGGCAGAAAGGGCAAACGGTAAGAACCCCATGAAACAGACCTACGGGTATGCTCTAGAGAAACCGAGAGATGCCACCAGAAACCCGGGAGCAACATCACCCCAGAAGAACAGGAAATGGTTGAACATGAACTCACCGCCCAACATCTTTGCCAGATTCTTCTGTGATGATATTATCTTGATAGGGAAATCAAGAGAGGAAGTACAGGACATGCTCGGGGTGATCAATGAGTTCATGAGGTTCATAGGGATTCCCATTAACGCTAAAAAATCAAAATACTCTCACAGGAAATCCATTAGACAGAGGGGGAAAGCAGATGAACGGAACACCGGATTGGAAAAGAAACTCATGTCCGGAGGTATGTTGAAAGTCGAAGAGGGAGAGGAAGGGCCCAACATATGGTCTGAATGGCTTCCACCCAAGACCCCTACATATCTTGAATATAGCAACAGAACTGAAGCAAACCGATATCTAGGGGTTTGGTTTGCGCTAGATGGCGGATGGGAACACCAAAAGCAGATGCTTATGGATAAGCTCACCCAAAGCTTACTGTCTGTTCAAACACAAACATTGAATTTGAACCAGCTCCGCTACATAATCAATGCGGTTGTTGTACCAAGAATGGCATATCCTTTGAAAGTTACATCGATTATCTGCACGGAAACAAATAATGTAGCAAAAGAAATAGATGGCACCATAGCAAACTTCATCTTGAGATATTTAAACTGTCCCATAGACACAAACCATCAATTAGTTTGGACACCGGCTGCACTAGGAGGACTGGGGATTGACAGCGTAACAGACATTGCCTATGCTACATGCATCACGGAAACCTTAATCACATTATGCAACACAACAGAATTCGAATATTGGAGTGACCAGATCATACACGGCCTACACCACACACCAAATGCACACCTGTACAGAGAAAACAGTAGCACATGGAGCAGAATGGCAAGTTATGTCATGGAGAGAGAAGCAAGGGAACTCAAAATTCAGGGTTCCCCCTTATCCCACCACCTTCCCTTCAAAAAAGCCACAGACAAGAGTGGGAACTGGTTCAAAAGGGTGAGCTACATACTGTCGAAATATGGCTACTCTATTGACACAAAGCATTCCACTCTTCAGGATTACGAGGAATTACAGACCTTCCTTTACTCATCGCTCCCGAAACCTGTGTATGAGAAGATAAGTATGTTAGTGGCAACACGGAACCTTAGATACATGGGTTCCTTCCTTCAGCCATGCGGAGGGCTTATGCTCAATTGGGAAGAACTACGGGCAAAGCATAGTCTGCAAGGAACAGAACCCCCAGCATGGTTTACAGCCCTTCAGACAGAAATTACATGTGATGAACCAGAAGCAGAATTGCGAAAGGTTAAACCAAAATACAGAGACACTCCACAGGCTCCGGAAGAGGGTATGATGTGCTGGAAAGGGACAGGATTGGGCCAGGAAGGGATAGAATTAGTCGAAGTCAAGAGGCTTGACACAGGCTTAGGTACCTTACAATTGAAACAGTACACCAAGGATCAAGAAGGGATATACAGACCGGACAGAACAGGACCGAAGGCCTTACTAGTTAACGAGTATCAGATACTGCAAGATGGTACAACCTTGATGCCGGCGGACCAAAATATTTTAAGAATGAATTCCAACAGTACAGCAAGTATCAACACAGGAGAAGGTTTGGGAGCCGAGATATACTTAGCATATGTTGAAAATAGGCTCAAAGACCTTTTCAGAACAAGATGCAACAACTCATGTGCAGCGGAGAACAGTGAATTTAGCTGCCCGAGTGCATCAGAAGATGAGGAACAGGGCATGCACGATAGTGCGGATCAAAGGGTTAGCTTTGATTTTGCAAGTGACGGATCGCTCTACAAAAGCTCATCTTATGCAAGTTGCGGAGCAGCATACATGAGATTTGAAAACGGAGACACAACACCATTTATGAGCAAACACAACATACCAAGGGAGACGCCTATCACCTCACCTACGGCAGGAATCATAGATAACATCCATAAACCTAGCTCCACCACTGCAGAAATTTTGGGTCTTAGAAAGCTGCTTCAAGATCGGAAACATGAAATCCTGAACACCTTGGTTCCCCTTACTCATGTAATTGATTCCATGGCAACTATCAATGCCGTAAACCGTGACCCTGGAACCTTAAATGTCAGGGACCTCATGCAAGAGCCAAACAGAAGGGACTTGGTAGCCATCAGACTGATTTTGGAAGAATTAGGATTTTACAGTACAACAGGACAAGAGAAACTTTTTATTAAATGGATTAGAGGGCACAATAACGATAGGCTCCATGACAAAGTAGACAGAACGGCCAAAAGAGCGGCATTTAGATACAGCGGAAGACAACTTAGATTCGATGAAGACGGAGATTTAGACTTTTCTCTCCTATTTCATGAACAGTCTGTAACAGGGGGCATCAGGAATCATATTAGGAGGCTCCAAAGATTGAGCCATCACAAGAAATGGAAAGACATGAATGGACAAGGCAGAGCACTCAGACTATTGGAGGAAAACCAAGTGAAGCCAATTAAGGATATTTCAAAAATTGCATCCAAGTATTTCACGGCCTACAGGTGCAGAGAACTCACAGGCCTGCAAGCATCCCCACACAGAGCACACAGGATGGGAATGGGAGAAAGCCCGATCTGCCAGAGGTGTGGCACAACATCACTATGCACCTATAAACATATCCAACTGAACTGCTCAGGAGAAGGAAATGAACTACATCAGTTAAGAGAAAGCCAACAGGAGGAAATAAAAGAGACCATTAGAAAAGCCACTGCAGGAGACCCGAAATTGATAATAGAAGGCAGAAACACAAGGGGTGGCACCACCAGAGCTGCCGAGTTTTTTCCCCTAGCAGAAATAGACAGGGACCTAACAGCCTCCAAACCGCTTGCTGCCCTTCCAGAGGCTAGCATGTATAGACTATCTAATACCAGGAAAGGTACCGTTGCAGTAGCTGCCGCACCCACCGGCATAAACAACGACGGGTGTCACACTTTCCAAGACCTACAGTACATCAAAAAGAAAGAATTCTGGAAGTTAGTTGAGTGGCACAGGCTGACAACTGATACACCTCAGACATCGATCAGTAATTACACACAACGGGCCAATGATATCCACTCAGCGCTTATAGCGTGTAATACTGAGTCGGGCGACCCGAAGAATTGTTATGCAATAAGAAGAGATTTATTAGACATCATCATAGATGAGAGAGGCCTAGGAAATGAGGGATGTGAACTTTTCTGTAACCCCGTTAATTCACACCCAGGAATCAAATCAAGAAGGTGCATTCCTACGGCAGCAATGAAAGAGGCGCTGAGACCCTTTTGCCACAAAGGAAAAATAGGATGGGATGGACTCGCAAGAGATGCATATATCAATAGTGTTACTGGAAAAGGGAAAAAGGTCTATGGAAACCCACCATTTGATGGTGGTGTCCTTAGAGAAGCATCTGCTGTTATGCAGACACTGTCCCGAGGCTTAGAGGCGGCCAAGACTTCAGAAGGATTCGAAGGTATTTGGATCCTGCCGCTATCTCCAAAGAACCTCAAAAAGTGGACAGAAAAAGTTTTAAGTTAATCTTCAAATACCCAAGGGGGACCATACCGTTCATCCCACATGATTATTGGTCGGGTAAAGGACCCTACACAATGCCAGGGGAGGGTTGTTACAAAGATAAGTACTCAGATGTAGTCATATTGTCCATTGATAGTGAGAGCATGGGATGCCCCGTTAGTAAGAAACTTGACAATGATAAACTGCAATATAAGCTGTTTCAATGGTTCCTTAATGTAGTTCCGCATAAAAAGATTACCCCAAAACTGCTCAAAGAAACGGGCCTGCACCCGGACATGATTGAGCAAGCCCTTAATGAGAGAGATTGTCTGTTGCCGCCCCGTTTATGCCCGTGGGTTGGGGGCAGGAATAATGGGGAGCAACGAGATCAGTACCCTGGAGCACACCTGGATGGCGAGCACGGGAAGGCAGGAGGAACCCCATTTCTTAATGCAGTGGACTGGCCAGAGGAACTTGCTATCATGGGGTATTTACCAGAGGGTTTTGGCAAAGTTTTGAAAGGGATCGGGGTTCCACACCGTGGGGTGAAAACACTTTTGAAAAAATTGTCTAGGATGTGTAGGCGTCATGCGAGAGAAAGATCCATATTACATGAAACGGGAATCATACCTGAAAGTGACACCATAGAGGAAGCGCCCAGCATTCAAGAACTATGCACAAAAAATAGGAAAGAAAATGAGGTGGTAAAGGCCGCAGGGGAAATGCTAGGCAACTATGTAAACCCCCACCCTTCCCCCAGCCCCCATGGGGCTAGGGCCCCGTAGGGCTCCGGCTCTGCGGGGTTACCACTGGCCCAGGGGCCGGAGCACCCGTGGGCTTTTTCACTTCATCACCACCACCGCCCACTCCGCTTCCATCACCATCGTGCATCAGCTCCGCGGCCCTCTGATGTTTTTTCCGACGCTGGTGGCGGACACGCTTAATTAGTGCCTTGTCACCCATGCTTCCATGCTCTGTGGAATGCTTCCTGCCTTGCAGACTGTCATGTATGAGGGGAACAGACTCGAGTAGATCGTTCCGAAGGCATTGCCTTACTCATCGACGTAAATGTTTTATTATTATTACTAGCGCCATATATCGCAAGGGCGTGATTTGATATGATAATTCGGACTACGAGACGTATCGAGTTGGGCATGGTTGATATTGGAGGTGCACGATTGAGTGTCGGGGACGAGATGCTAGGGCCTGGTAGACTGAGTACCGATACGCATACACAAGTAGCATGCTCGTAATCGTTCCAATGGGTGCCCAAGCACCGTGCATCGCCCAAATATGATTCAAAATGATATTTTTGACTATAACCAGCATTGAACGGGGCCTATACGTTGTCGGGGATGCATGGTTGAGTGTCGAACATGCGCTTAGACCTCACAGTCGGCACAGGTGTACGCGTACGCAAGTAGCATGCTAGGAATCACCCTAACGGGCGCCCTAGCGCCACATATCGCAAGGGCATGATTTGATATGATAATTCGGACTACGAGACGTATCGAGTTGGGCATGGTTGATATTGGAGGTGCACGATTGAGTGTCGGGGACGAGATGCTAGGGCCTGATAGACTGAATACCAGTACGCATACACAAGTAGCATGCCCGTAATCAATCCAACGGGTGCCCAAGCGCCGTGCATCGCCCAAATATGATTCAAAATAGTATATCCGACTACGAGAAACTAATTTTGTAGCATCATGCAGCGGGAAATAATTTTGGGAGAATTTAGCGTGTGAGTGGGTCTAGCAGATGAGCTGTAATTGATCCTGGCTGGACTTTTGGGTGTTTGCCTCCATTAATATGCCGGATATTCATATTAGAGTGTCCTGTGAGGCATATGGATGTAATATAACACTTTATAGGTCACATGGTTCCAAGTATCGAGGAAGTTATGGCTGGTTTGGGTTTGGGTGCGGGTGCGGGTGGAAATGGCATATTTGGGCGCTTACATGCCACCACACCTGACAATATGAATGACACCATTACTGCATCCTATGACTATGGATAGGCCATGAGCAATTAACCTGACCAAGTATACATATATATCGAATTTTAGAAGGCTTCGTGGCCATCATACCATGACTTAAGTGCTTATGGCACACGTTTGCGCGGAGGCAATTCAATAATTTTCGTCCTTAAAAAAGGCGAATTTCGTATTTTTGGCGGGTGTGGGTCATGTTCCATCACCGAGCGGGCCCTAATTCATATCAATAACGCAAGTGACTTGCTAGATATCTTCAATACTATCCAATATCGAAACATGATGGTTGGTTTGACCTCCAAGGCCTCGCATGAGGGTCTCTCAAGGGTTCTAATGTTCAATACTTGTAACAGTATTGAGCAAAATAATTTATTTTCTGGCATTTTACCCCCCGAAAGCGCGCTCAAAGTAGACCACCTTAAACTTGATGATTGCATGTATGCATGTTTTCAGAAATTCAAAAGGGTCATAAATGAATTTTTAAAGATGTGCTTTGACCTATATGACCAAGTTTAATGCCGGTTACATCCGTTTTGCTTCGATACTTGTAACAGTATTGAAACACCGGGTAGTAGCCATATATATATTTCAGATTCTCCATCAGGTTATGGTGCCCTTACACGCTTATTTTTACCTCGTTGATTCGTTGACAAGATCGCTTCACGCCCGCCTGTGATTCTATCCGACATCTTTTTACTAGTACCGACATCAGCCCAGGGAACATATCAACCCCCTATGGCCGGTCTGTGACCGTACGATGAGGGCTGTGGCCGAGGTTTGGCCGAGGGTGCTTTTGCTTGTCGGCCGAGACGAATTATGTAAAATTTTGAACATTTTCCCGAAAATTGCGATTTTTATGATAATATCATACTTAAAATTAAAATTTTGCGCCTGCGGCGGGCAATTTTTGATCTTGGCCGGGTTGGCCGAAACTTGGCCGATGGAATTTTGAGTGTTGGTCGTACGACATAAAAGTTTGATATGTTCCCTGCATCAGCCGTAACGCGCTTTCAGCGCTGGCCAACCGACATCTTCCGACATCTAGTTCCGACATTTTCTTCCGACATCTGCTTCCGGCGTTATTTTCCGACGGTTGCTTCCGACATTCCGACGCTCGCTTTTAGCACAACTATCAGTTTTCAACGACGCTGACATTCTGACAGCCGTATCGCATACGCGCAGCAACGGCAGCTCCGACATCCCGACATCTTTTGCTTTTCCGACATCTCGTCAGCCGTTTCCTTTTTTTGTTGCGCACCTTCTGGCTTCATGTTCTAGCAACGGCCGATTTTTTCCCGATCTCTTATACCGACGTCTACGCCTTCAAAACTCTGGCCAGCAGCACCTCTGCTGCCGGAAAATTGGCTTGCCGCGCGACGGTTTTGACCTCACCGCCGTTTTCCCCGTCAAATTCTACCCGGGATTGTCATCTACATCGCTTGATTTGGTCAATTTTCGGAAAATTGGCTTTTCACCCGAAACCCAAACCTTAGTGGTATCGCAGCTCTGCAGTTGAACTGCCATGTCTTCGTCTCGCCAGCGGGCGCGCATGGCCGCGGTTCAGTCTGCGCTGGATTTACTTCGACAACGACGATTTATCACTGGTTGCGATCTGGTGGTGCTTGGTGGTGCTTGTGCACCAAGCACCGAAATCGACACCGGCGTTTTCAACAGCATCGACCGCACGGACTTTGACTACAGCGACTTCGCCCCTCCGCATTCCTCGCTTTCTCTCATCGCTTCCCATGGCCGACATGTGGTGGTGCCTCGTGGTGTTATTACCGCCACCACAACCCACCTCAACCATTCAATCGACGGTCGTGCGACGTGTTGCACGTTCCTTGTGCACGCTCACCGCATTTTCCGCCCCCATCCGTCTCGCCCTCCCTTCACCGATCCGATTTGTTCGGTGGTGCCAAGCCGCTTTTGGCTTTGGCCAGGTACAGTGATTGGTTGACCGCCTCACATCTTGGCAGCGTTTACCTTGGCACCATCGAGGACGCCGCCACTAACCGACAGTTTAGCCCGCTTTGTAATTTTAGCGGCCTACCCCGTGGGAGTAGTGATCCCCGCGGCACATGCATGGGCGAAAGCCCCTAGCTAGAGCACAACACAAGATTAGCGCAGGCGGATGCCGTACTAGCTGGGTTGAAAAAGACCCCTTGACTCTTGTTATGTGTGCAGTCAGGGTTTGCTCTGCTTCTGACTTACGATCCTGCTGTGGCACCTCATACCTTCGGGATGAGGTGGTGTCAAGGGGAGACTGACTCACACCCCCCCCTCCATAAGGTTGGGTAGAGCAGCCTCTTCTGTCACCCCTCGCCCTGAGGTGCCACGTCGGCAGTCAGCATTTTGCAGTTCCCTCCGATAATAAAACACTCACAGTATTTTATTTTCTTATCTTAGTCTCCGTATGTCTCTGCGAGTGCCCGATTGTTCTTGGAGTGCAACCTGCGTATATATATATATATGATATATATATTGCAGGTTCTCCGTCACCCCTCCGGACTTCTATGACTTGACCCCAGATATTCTGCAAACTTTTTGCAGGTTTTTCTCGCCCCCCTTAGCCCCACGGCGACCAAATTATCCCAAGGGACCTACTCGACCCCTGTGCACCGAAATATGGCTATGGGCCCTACGCTACAGCTCGCACAATGCAGCTGAATCACTGCCCCTGGGGTTCCCTCCAGAATTGGAGGGCAAACCGTCATAGAGATAGACGTCCTTGTCGATAGACCGAATCGATTCTGAATTGTTTTATAATGCAAAATGGTAAATAAACAAACACTCCCCGGACTTTTTCACGTCCAGTTTGTGAGTGGACCAAACGGTGCAATGGAAGCAGTTTCGGATGTGTTGATGTATGAATAATAAGAATCTGAAGTCGGATTGGACTTTAAGGTTGAAACGAATTTATGCTAGACTAAAAACAACTAGTGCTGGAGGTGGTGTTCACTGAAAGGTAAAAGAGAATAATGAAAAAGTTACCAAGTTCCTTCAAGAAAAGCACAAGCAACAGAGGTCCGAAGTCAGGATGTCATCAGGCAGGTCCTATAATTAATTCCTATCGATGTGCTACGGTCTGATCCTAGATTCATATATCGTACGGTGCTGACGTCGGTTGGGTGACAATACAGGCTGTCACCCGAATCACTTGCAATGAAGGAATGATGAATCGAAACTGTATGATGACGTGGACATCGTTGATGACAGAATACCTCCCCTTGGTACTATTGTCATAGTTCGTAGTCGTCACCCGACGACCCGAATGCTGAATCAATTATCGCAGGACTGACGTCATCGTCGACTGTCATAATTTACGGTAGTCATAATTATCGTTCGAGTCGACTGTCATAAAGATCGAGGTCATAATTATCGATCGACTCGGTCGATCGAGGCCCGTATTTCTCGACTGTAAATATCTGACCGTAGGTAATCGTCGGTTCTGTACGCTAATGCTGGTAAATCGGATGGTATTTTCCACACCTGTTTGGGGATAGGGTTTAGGAGTAACGTATAACTCCCTAAACCCTAACCTAACCCTAATTCCCCTTATAGCTCTGCTCCGGGCACAACTCTCCCCCTTCCCCTTAAGAACTGCCTTACTCCCGTAAGGATCTTCAGCTATCAGAAGAGGAGACCGTCGAATAATTCGTACAGCAGGTGCGTCGGAACGGGGTATACTGCCGAACTGGTGCTGCTCCCCTTCCGGTCACCCCGGCTGGTACCTTGCTGCGAGGACCACAGGTGCTGGCCGTATCGCCGGACTGCGTAGCAGGGCGTGTGGCTGGTGCATACTCGCAACTCCCGGGCCGGGGGCGACGAGGTCCAGACGCACGTGGGTTTCTTATACCCAGTCCCACAGTGGCAGTAGCAACACTCCAGCGGTGGTGGAAGCTGTCGGATCACCTCGCGAAATTTCAAACCGTAAGGTGCATAACCCCGCGGATTTTCCAGAAACCGGTGCTGGGGCTGGAACCAAGAAAGGAGGTTGAGGGTTCTTTTGACGCAGGCGTCCGCGGCCGCTAGGCGACGTGTGCCTTTAGTCTTGGCAGCGCTGTACTCCGTACAGGGTGGACTGGCCCAGACCACGTCAAAGTAGCGCCGGGGGTACTGCTTTTCGTCCCGGTCTTGCACAGACACCACGTGGGTGGCCTCCCACCTTGGGTCCGAATCCACCGTTAAACATTCCGCATCTGGGAACTTGTCCCGGAAAGCCCTCTCGACCGACCCGGTACCACTGAAGAGGACCAGGAGTCGAGGAGGCCGGGAGTTAGCACTGGTGGACCGGGCGTAAGCCAGGAGCTGTCCCGCCTCGACTACAAAGGCGTTGGCCTGGTCATCAAAGAGCTCGTGTGGTAGGCAGGGCCCTTGGGGGGTCTTAATATCTTCTACCAGACCTTCCCAGGTATCCGCAGTCTCCAAAGCGGACACTTGCCCCTCTCGATATTGCTCCGCTTTTTGTCGGCGCCGGTCTCCCGCCTGTACGCGGTCCTGTTCTTCTCTTTCCAGCCGGGCCTTCTCGAACTCGCGAAGGGGTTGCAGGGGACCTCCATGCTCCAGATCCTTGCGGGACCGCCATTGATCGTGCTCGCGGGAGAGTCCCAACCAGCGGACTTTCCATTCTACTACCTCCTGGCCCCGCACTTGTCGGACCCTTCGGGCCAGGATTCGGTCCACGTAGTATTCTTTCTGCCCGTCCACGATAGCTGTTTTGGGCTTGACCCGCGCTCGCCGGGAGTTGAATGAAGGCGGCACTTCCATCAGTATAGGGTCGCAGTCGGTGCTGAGCGAAAACATCATGTATGCGCCACCCTCCGGGTAGCTTGAGGCGGTACGCCACTGGCGCCCCTCGGTCTTCCTCGGGTAGCACCAGCTGTCCGTCACTGTAGAACCTTTCGGTAATTGGCAGAGGTCCGTGCCAGCGAGGCCCCAACTTGCGATAAGTTTCCTTATCCTTAACTTTCTCCGTAAGGTGCTTGGCCTCCACCCAAACCAGGTCCCCAATCGCGAACTCGCGCTGGTGGTGCCGGCTGTCAAACTGGGCTCGCTGCTTCTGCTGACGCTAGTTCGAGTCGAGCGCGGGCCGTTTCCAGGATGTCGCGGAACTTGGAGGCAAACTCAAGGGCGGTGCCTTCTCCATTCGTGCGTTTCCGCAGATCCGGGTTATCCTCCAGGGCTGCGTCTACAAATAGATCCAGTTGGGACATGGGAGGTGAAGAACTCGTCATCTCGAACGGGGAGAACCCCGTGCTTTCATTCCGGGAGTCGTTGATGGCAAACTCCACGTTGGTGCACCACAAGTCCCAGTCTTCCGGGTGGTCATCCACAAACGTCCGTAACATAATTATCCTCCACCGCCCGATTCGTATGCTCAGCAGCCTGCCCGTCTGACCGGGGGTTGTAGGGGGTGGTGGTGGCCACCTTAACTCCCATTAGCTTCTGCAGAGACTGCCAGAAGGCATGCATGAAGCGGGGGTCTCGGTCGCTGATAATTTTCATGATTTTTAATTTTCAAAGATGGGGGCCCCATGATGCTTCCATACATGATCGAAGTAAATTCGGGCTACCGCCATCGAGGAACTGTCCCCAAAGTTCAGGGGCGCCACATGGACTTGCTTGCTCAACTTGCAGGTGAAGGTGGTGAACACATCGTGCCCACGCGGGGTGAGGGGGAGTCCGGTCACGAAGTCCATTCCCACCACCTGCCATATCCTCTGAGGGATTCTGTGCGGATTCAACAACCCATCCGGGAAAGTGTTCCGGGGTCGGACCGCCTGACAGGTGGCACAGGAGGCTACCCAGAGGCCCACGCCACTCACCTTTAAGAAAACCGTAAATTCCAGGTCAGCCAGCTTTTCTCGTCAACTTGGGTACCCCCCCGCCAGCACCCCCATTTTCTTAGCTTAACACGGTATTCTCTTATTTCTTAACACTGTCGAGAGGAAAGCATTAGCTTTTCTCGTCAACAGTACCCCAGAAAAAAAAGGCTGGCTGGTTCCTTAACGTCGGAGTTCCTTAAAGGTGAGTGATTACTGTATTCATATACCGGCACCATAACCGCCGGGACACCCGGTCCAATGTCTTATCTCGACCCACGTGTCCGGCGGCGGGACTCTCATGGGCCTGTCGCATGATGATCTCCTTGAGGCGTTGAGGGGGGAATCATTTCCCATCAACACCAGTTGGTATCTTCCCGCCGCCGTCCGCCACACAACTTGCCCAACCACGCAGAACTCGGTTGTCCGTTTGCCAAAATATTATTTTATATGTTTTATATTTCAATGTTAACTCGTACATACTGAACGGCCAACTACAAATCTCGCTAAGGGCTGGCGCGTTCATGTGGGTGTAGCGAGCGGAATTTCAAGATTTTCGCGACTTCCAAAAGTAGCGAAAGGGGTTATCATTCTCCACGATGGGGATACCCACTTACTCAGTAGAAATATGTGATAATATTATATAGGAATACGTTACTTAGATGAACACTTCATCTTGGAAATCTTCGCTTGGCTGTACAGGGTCTCACTGCGCGCGCGAGAGAGAGAGCGTTCCGCGTTAAGTCGAAATTACATAGTTAACAGATACCATCTGTACATCACAAAATGCTCAAACTGCAATAAACAATATCTGCTGTAAAATGGGACAGTTCTAAGAAAGCGTAATAGCTCACTGGTCTAGGGCGTACCGAATCTTTTGTGTCTCAAAATGACACACCGTACAAAAAAGCAGTCATATGACATACACCCCATTGCGGCGTACCCCACTTCAACTTTTTCGCGGATACGCACGATTGAATGCAGATATTGCTACATTTTCAGTGCACGGTTAAGATGAATAAATTTGCATTCCGAATTTCTCTTGATTAATCTATCACGTAATGTATCCAAGATGTGAATGCTATTGCGCCACATCGGCTATAGAGTTGGACGTTGGAGCTTTTCAGGCTGGTATGGCCAGTAATAATCGCGAAAAGATGATATGTAAAGGACGCTTAATGCCGCGGGCTCTCGTATTTAACACATGATGTATTTTCGAGCCGTAGCAAGTGTGTGCCAGGAGGCACGGCGTGACTGACGGAGTTGAGTTATCGTGAGAGAATCGTGGGATTACTAAGGCGCGGCAATTACCGGTAATTTGAAAAGGGGGTCTGGTATTACCGGTAATTTTACCGGTAATTACCATCCCAGTAATTTACCAAAATAATTACTGCCACTTATTATATATGGAGTCAGGGGTAATTTGAAAAGGTGGTCCGGTATTACTGGTAAAATTACCGGTAATTGCCATCCCAGTAATTTACCAAAAGAAATACTGCCGCGCCTTAGGGATTACACGGTGACAGTGAAGTTGGGCTTGCGAATACGAGAAGAACGAGTACCAGTCGTCCGGAGTATGACAGTATGCCAGTATGACAGTACGATAGTACAGTAGTATGACAGTGTTGTACAACAGTCATGGTGACACTTGGTCAGATCATCGGACTACGGTTGAATTCAGGTTCAGATTGAAGAGACGATGAAAATG
This sequence comes from Cymbomonas tetramitiformis, assembly GCA_001247695.2. Taxonomy (NCBI): domain Eukaryota; kingdom Viridiplantae; phylum Chlorophyta; class Pyramimonadophyceae; order Pyramimonadales; family Pyramimonadaceae; genus Cymbomonas; species Cymbomonas tetramitiformis. The sequence goes on along the minus strand of LGRX02031958.1, from coordinate 8,020 downwards.
AGTATCAGATGTCTAGGGGTTGACGATGTGATCCGATGACGGCATGACAGTGTGACAGTATGCCAATATGACAGTATGATAGAACTGTATAACCGTCGTCGAGATAGTTCGTTGACGAGACATCAGGATCGAAGATGTAGCATCAAATCAGAAATGGAATGAATCGAAATATGATCGGGTCGGAACCGAACGGTGCATCGTGACACGACATCGGGTAGTTGGGACGATGGACCAAGTTGCCTGAGTTGCAATAAGTAGAGCACTTGAGAAGTGTACGGTCTTCAGAACTCAGATCGTGACGAACGTTAACACCTAATTAATCTGGCCCTGTCCAAGTGATACAATACAAAAAGAATATTGTACCTTTACATGTTCACACAAAGAAATAACTTCTGAGTATATTAGTCTAGTGCCCCGGCACAATTGGTATCAGTGTGTTGCGAGTCCGCCCCTGCGCAACTCGCCCACGGACCTGCATCAACTTACGGTATACTGCGGGGGGAGAGCTGAATTTCGGGAACCTTGGCGCAATTTTTACTTTCGAAAAACCATTTTTTCCGAAGAAGGAAGCCCAACAACGTTCCCAAATATCACAAAAAAGCAGTATACACGTTCCTTAAGTATGGGGGCTCAAAACTGAACTTCGACCCAAGCATGCCTGGCAAGATGTAGAGTTGAAACTTCCGGAGAGGCCATATCCGACCTATTTTGGACAGTATATTTCGATATCCGGGTCTATCATAGCCTCATTCCAGTCATAACGTCAGTTATAGAGCCTTGAAAGTGGCAAAAACGGCCAAAAACAGCATTTTTTTGCACTTTTAGCCACTTTCCAGTAACCCTCAAACCCCAGCCCAACAGGTTTCACCATCAAAAACCTGCCCCCAAGACACCATAGTAACCCCCAAAATCCCCCTACAGCCTCGACAGAGCCCCCACTGGTCAGCATTCCACTCCAAAAGTGCCCAAAAACCACTTTTCACCACTTCGGCAACATGCCCCAGCAAGCCTCAGACCCGTACCAAACGACCACTGGGGAGGAACAACAACCCGTTTCCCCATCACAACCTTTCTACCCATACACCACCTTCCCACCTAACCTTCAGCAGTTGCAGCACCAGCCGTACTTACAGCATCAGTTGTACTTACAACATCCGCAATCGCAGCAACATACAGTGGTTGCAGCAACAGCAGTGGTACGAGCAACAGCATTTACAACACCAGCTGCAGCAGCAGCAACTTCAACAGCAGCAATTGTGGTACCCTCAACAGCCGCTCAGTGGTTCGGGCAGCAGCAGTGGCTCCCCGAGCAGCTACCACAAGAGCAATGGCTACAGCAGCAGCAGCAGCGACCATTGCAACAGCAGCAGCTACAGCAGCAGCAGCAGCAGCTACCACTAGGAATAGGTTTTCCCTTACTTCTGGTTACCTTTGGTTATTAATGCGTACTTTTGGTTATGTTTCCTTACCTTCGCTTGATTTATATCCGACTGGCAGAAAATGACTGGCAGGGTCATCGAGCCGGCTTCAGAATACCCCGGGGCTCATTCAAGAGGTCACGAGGACGACGCACGAGACCGAAACCGCAAGCAAGTCGCTGGGATCAGTGATCAGGACGCTTGTGAGGGACTGGAGGGGAGTAAAATACTTATAAACCGACGAGTGTCGTGAAGTGAGGCAGCATTCAGTTTTATATACGTCGAAGCGACATGGCTCGCAAGGTCGCGTGAACGCGTAGGCCAATCAGAAAACACGAAGGGCTCGAGTTGTTTTTTATAATCGGGTTAATTACAGAGCGTATTTCGAATGCTGTCAGAGATAGAACGTGACCTGAATATTTATAGAAGCAGGCAGGTGGTAGGCGTGCACCGTAGTAATAAGAAGACTAGGAATACTAAATAGGTAGGAGGAGCTATTTTAAATAAAAAGTTGAAAAGTGGTTGAAGGCTTCTATCTTGACGCCGCAACTAAATATTAGAGTTATTATCCGTCCGTTAAAATTTTGACAATGTCTGCGCCCCGTCGCCAACTCGCTCGCGGGGAGTTGTTAAGACAGTCTGCCGTTGAGTACAAGGGTGACTCGCCAGCGGTGCGGTTTGTGTTCATCGGAAAACTGCGTAATTTTTGGAGGCTCGGCTGCATAGGTCTGGTAATGGTTATGGTTGGCGCAGGACTGTTCGGAAAGGAAGATTAATTTTTTGGTGTGGTGTTTCAGGCTCCTGCTGAGCGGCTCGGAGGTCGCGGTGCGAAGCGACCGAGAGCGAGCAGACCCCCAACTGGGGGTCATCAACAACAAGGTCAACCCGTCGCGGTTGACTTGAACAAGGAACCCGGCGCCGCAGAGGCAGCTGAAGAAGCCGGAGCAGCAGTTGAAGGCGGCGGGGAAGACCCATCCGCGGCGGAGGCAGAGCAGCCTAAGGTGAGGGTCGTCCCCTGGGATTCTCCTTTTTGACCTAGTTCCAGTGAAGTGGATTGTGTTCCCGCCCCAACAGAGTAAGTGTACCCGCCCTCGCAATTTTGGGGTGTTGTTTATTCAAGATGTCCCTTGTATCTTTGCACCTGGGTCTGCGGAGGCAGTAGGCTGCGATGGGAGTCTGATAGCTCCTCAACCACGCGCCCTGTTCCCGCAGGCAAGTCGGATTTGTAGTTGTGGTGTGCGGCGCTTGCTTGCATGGGTGCGGTGGGAGGCTAGCTCCTCAACCACGCGCCGGTAGCAGGTTGTCTGGCTCTGTTTTTGTTGTTTTTCAAGACGTCCCTTGTTTCCTTGCACTTGGGTCTGCGGAGGCAGTAGGCTGCGATGGGAGGATAGCTCCTCAACCACGCGCCCTGTTCCCGCAGGCAAGTCGGAGCTGTAGTTGTGTTGTGCGGCGCTTGCTTGCATGGGTGCGGTGGGAGGATAGCTCCTCAACCACGCGCCCTGTTCCCGCAGGCAAGTCGGATCTGTAGTTGTGGTGTGCGGCGCTTGCTTGCATGGGTGCGGTGGGAGGATAGCTCCTCAACCACGCGCCGGTAGCAGGTTGTCTGGCTCTGTTTTTGTTGTTTATTCAAGACGTCCCTTGTTTCCTTGCACCTGGGTCTGCGGAGGCAGTAGGCTGCGATGGGAGGATAGCTCCTCAACCACGCGCCCTGTTCCCGCAGGCAAGTCGGATCTGTAGTTGTGGTGTGCGGCGCTTGCTTGCATGGTTGCGGTGGGAGGATAGCTCCTCAACCACGCGCCGGTAGTAGGCTGTCTGGCTCTGTTTTGTTGTTTATCCAAGACGTCCCTTGTTTCCTTGCACTTGGGTCTGCGGAGGCAGTAGGCTGCGATGGGAGGATAGCTCCTCAACCACGCGCCCTGTTCCCGCAGGCAAGTCGGATCTGGAGTTGTGGTGTGCGGCGCTTGCTTGCATGGGTGCGGTGGGAGGATAGCTCCTCAACCACGCGCCGGTAGCAGGTTGCCTGGCTCTGTTTTTGTTGTTTATTCAAGACGTCCCTTGTTTCCTTGCGCCTGGGTCTGCGGAGGCAGCAGGCTGCGATGGGAGGATAGCTCCTCAACCACGCGCCCTGTTCCCGCAGGCAAGTCGGATCTGTAGTTGTGTTGTGCGGCGCTTGCTTGCATGGGTGCGGTGGGAGGATAGCTCCTCAACCACGCGCCGGTAGCAGGTTGTCTGGCTCTGTTTGTGTTGTTTATTCAAGTCGTCCCTTGTTTCCTTGCACTTGGGTCTGCGGAGGCAGTAGGCTGCGTTGGAAGGATAGCTCCTCAACCACGCGCCCCGTTCAGTTGTAGTTTTAGTCTTCTTTGTTGTCATATTACATACGTTGTCGTATGTGCATGAGGGTTTGGAGGCCGGTGGCTCGGGAACGCGTGTTAAGACTTGTGCTCGACGCGCACCCAGAGCCGCGGCGAACCTTTATTCGTGGGAATGTCTGCCGGCCAGTGGATCGGGAACGCGTGTTAAGACCTTGTCTCGACGCGCCCCCAGAGCCGTGGTAGGACGCCCAAACCAGGTCATGTCGTTCCTTCTTCGCAACTGTCGGTGTTGAGTAGTCAGTGCCCGCTGCAGCATCATATCTCCGGGCGGGTACGCCAGCTGAGGTTTCCCTGGCTCTGTTTTGTTGTTTACTCAAGACGCCCCTTGTATCTTTGCACCTGGGTCTGCCGAGGCAGTAGGCGGCGTTGGGAGGATAGCTCCTCAACCACGCGCCCTTCCAAAGTTGTAGTTTTAGTCTTCTTTGTTGTCATATTACATACCTTGTCGTATGTGGATGAGGGTTTGGAGGCCGGTGGCGCGGGAACGCGTGTTAAGACTTGTGCTCGACGCGCACCCAGAGCCGCGGCGAACCTTTATTCGTGGGAATGTCTGTCGGCCAGTGGATCGGGAACGCGTGTTAAGACCTTGTCTCGACGCGCCCCCAGAGCCGTGGTAGGACGCCCAAACCAGGTCATGTTGTTCCTTGGTTCTTCGCAACTGTCGGTGTCGCAACTGTCGGTTTCTTCAACATGTGTTTGTACATGATGTAAAAAGTACATTCTGTAAATAGTATCGAGTCTCCCCTTGCCTGGGTTGTATTCCCTTACAGCATGTTATTTCTTCTTTGGAAATGCACACGTGGGTCTTTCCGGTGTCCTTCTTGAAAGTGTCTAACAAGCCTGAAGGGGGAGTATGTTATCTCCGGACAGAAGCCTGGACGGAGAGGATGTTACCTCATGTAAGTATCGGGAAGGCGTGTTAACACCTTGTCTCGACGCACCGCCAGAGCCGTGGTTGGACGCCCCAACCAGGTCATGTCGCTCCTTGGTTCGGTCGGTCCTTCGCAACCGTTCCTGTTGACTAGTCAGTGCTGGCTGTGGCATTTCCTGCGGAAGCGCTGTCCATTGTTTTTGAAAATCCGGCGGAACCTACGGGTATTTTCCGGTTGCCGCCCTGGTCCTGGTGGACCGTGCTGGAAATCACTGGAAAGGGGTGGGGATATGTCCTATTCCTAGTCCGCCGAGGGCGCAAAGAAAAAACCCAGGCGCTCCACCGCGAGTCGCCGGAGAATGAAAAAAATCAAGGGAGCTTCGGCGCGGAGCGCTGCCTTAAACGCCATTGCCTCGATGGCCGAAGCTCGGGGGAAAGTGGCGCCGCCGCGCACCCTGTTCGTCGGACCTTGTGTGGACCATTGGGCTGATCTCACGGCATCGGATAAGCGGCAGTCGTTATGCTCCCGGTTCGACGACCCGGCAGTCCTGCGCGCGCTGGCGATGGCATGCGGAATTGGGGAGGTTCGGCATGCAGCCATCCGATTCAAAACGGCTTTGGGGGAGGCAACCGATGCTCGAGGCGGGTACGGGAAGCTGAAGATCGGGTGCTCCCTGAACCAGACTCTCCCCTTGACTTACAAGGAGTTCAGCCGGAGCAGTTTCACGCGAGGTCAGAGGTTCATGGAGTGTGCGCGGGAGTTGTACATGGCTACCCTCGCGTGGCGGGAGGCACCTGAGTTCGTGGCGCCTCCGCAGCACTTTGGGATTCGCCTGAAGCCAGGGTCGGAGTGTGCTCCCATCCCGTTCCTCATGTTTGGGGACCACGGGGTCTCCCTGGAGCGGTTCTTAGATTCTCCAACCTCCCCGCTATCCCTGGCCTTCAAGAAGCAGCTGTGCCTCCGGCTGCTCGGCGGACTACGCGAGCTACACGGAGCAGGCATTGCGCATGGAGACCTGCGGGCAGGCAACGTCGTGCTCTGCCCTACCAGGCCAGATAGCATGGTGTTCATTGACTTCGGATTGGCGCGTCGAGAGCACCGAGCCGGCCTGCCGGTCGACGGCTTCCACAGGGAGCGCTGGGCCTCGGCGGCGCCCCTAAACCAAGCGCCAGGGTCTGTGTATGCCCCCGAGTATTCGCGAACTGGTCCCACTGCCGCGACGGATATGTGGGCGGTGGGAGCACTGCTTGTGCGGATCTTCATTCGTGATCCGCACGACGGGCTGCGAGGGGTTTCCGACGACGACAGCAAGCGAACCGTGCCAACTGTCATCACGGGCCGGGTGCAGACTGAATTCGTGGCTCAGAGCCTATGGTGGTTGATACTGGACTGCTGCCAGGAAGATCCCGGGAAACGGCCGTCAGCAGCCAAGCTCGCTGCGGCCTTGGAGGCCACGCGCATCGAGTCTGAAAGCAAACTGGTTCCTGCAGAGCTACCTCGATGTTGGTCAAAATATCAGGTGTAGGAGTGCATGTTCCAAACCGGAACAGTTAGCCCGAGCTGCGAGGAAACCTGCAATGAGTTGCCGGGGTAGAGTAAGACGTAACACGTACTACTCTATTTTATAATAAAAAGTGTATGTTCCTTGCTAGGCACTGTAAAAATTGTGTACGCCGGCCACCGTTACTGCGGTACAACTCTGTTTTGTTTGTGCGTTGTGCCTAGGCTAGCTCTTTCGGCTTCCTCATCGCTGTGAAGGACGGCGCTGTGACATAGCTCCTCTTGTTACATGCACCGTTTGCTGTTTATAGAAGGGGTGCTGGGTGGAACACGCAGCGGGAGAGTGGTGTTCCAATATGGTGCACCACCTACCCTTCGGCGGATAAGGAGTCTTTGCACACGGAATCCTTTCAGGCTCGCCACGATGTGCTCCTGGGTCATCACATCTTCGTGGGCAGAGGAACTGCTGACACCATGGGTGCCCTTGACGTAGCCATCGCCGAGGTGAAGCAGGCAGTGAGCGCCGCCATCTGGAAGGCGCTGGATGGGGAGTATCGGGGGATTCTGGTTTGGATTGATACCTGCCATGATGACATGAACTCCTATGCGAACGCGGTGGAAGCGTTGCGCACGATGGAGCAGGCGATTCCCAAAGAGTCAACCAGGACGTGTGTACGTACCGGCCAGTTAAAGACGCAGAGGAAATCGACGAGTGTAGCTTGGGAGAAGCTGATAAAAACTGTCAGCAAGGGGTGGAAGCTGGCGCAGTTGGCTTTCGAGGACCCTGCGAAGCTTCCAGAGTTTGAGAACAAGGAGTTCGAAGACCTGCGGAGCTTCTTGGTGGTACGCCTAGGGCTCTGGCAGGAGATGGCGACCAGGGGCAGGCAGGAAGTATCTGCGGCATCCAATTTTCATATGCAGCAGTGGGGTGTGCAGGCGGCGACGCTTGAGGAGTACGAGCCCTACCTTACGGTGAAGGGGTTGTTCTCCGACAGTCTGGCTGTTGCGAAAAAACCCGGTTATTATTGCGCCGGATGCCCGTTATACGGTGGATGCTAGCTGGCCACGGACCAGCGCAAAAGGATGAGGGGAGCGCCCCGGCTCGTCTACGGCTGGTACTGGAATATATGCATTCGTTGATGATGACAGGACTGGAGCGGCTGGCGGAGAGGCATGGGTGGCGCGTATCCGTGAGGCGGTCACGCAGTTCTACTATTACCCGGCCTTCATTGGGCGCACCCTTAACAGTGGGACCCAGATACTGCACAGGGACATAGCACCCGATTCCATGGAGGCCAGGCTGGGGATGCAGCCGGTGCGAGGGGAGTCGGGCATCCATACCTTTTCGGCTCTGCTGTGCCTCGACGACCAGGCCTACACTGAGGTGATGCCTGAAACTGTTGCGCCGGAGTACGCCGATCGTCTGCCAGCGGCGTATCAAGGATATCCCACCAGTCACCCTTTCCAGCGTGCTCGCCTAGGTGGTGGTCCGGGGTGGTTGATGATGTGGCCGGCCACCCACGTTGCCCACCGGGGGGTGTGCCCGGGCAAGAATTTTCCTTCCGTGGGGGACCCTGTACACACGGGCCACCCACCGCGCCTCCCTCTTCAGCGGTCACTGTCCCTCTGCATCTTCGGTGCGGTGACGGTGCTCCGAGGGGGGGTGATTGACCTCATGAACACCGTGGACACGTTGCCTCACCAGGTAGAGGAGATGTATGGCCTACCGGTCCGCATGGTGTGCTTCGCGTGCAGGGAGGCTATCGAGTTCCAGGGGAGCTACTCAAAGCTTCCCCGGGTTTACGCCTGCAAGTATTGCATGCATGCCATCGAGCACACCGATCTCACGCAATTTGGG
>LGRX02031957.1:0-29439 GCA_001247695.2 Cymbomonas tetramitiformis | reverse complement strand
ATACAGTAAGAGTCAACCAATAAGAGAAAGCTACGTTAAGAAACCAGCCAGCTTTTTTTTGGGGGGGGGTCACAAGTTTAGGAGAAAAGCTGGCTGGTTTTAAAAGTTAAGAGATTGGCAAAAATAAGAAATATGGAGGCTGGCTAGACCCCAGGACATTTTCTTAAAATATAGCAAAATAAGTACGGCTTTGATGTCAGAAAAGTCATCTTGTGCGAGTAGACCTTCCCTAACATCACTAATAACTTACCGCAATTGTGAACGTGTCGCGTCGTCCATCACGGTAGTGGGCGGTTTTTTCGAAGTGAGGATGTGTTGCGAATCCAATACGAGAAAACTGATTTTTCACTCTTAAGAATGAGAAAAGCTAGCTGGCAAAATAAGCGATTTTCTCTTATTTCGTCGGCTCTCTTAGGTACCGAAGCTGGGGGGTCACAAGTTTAGGAGAAAAGCTGGCTGACCCCGAAATCTCTGTTTTCTTATTGGTTGACTCTTACTGTAGGGGAAGACCGCCTACACATGCTCACATGGAACATAGCAGGACAAAGTGACGCCTGCCTCGACCTAGCTGAGGTCGTCAGGAAAAGGAACCAAAACCAACTGGGACTGCAAGTGATAGTGCTCACGGAAGTGAAACATGCACACGGCAGTGTGATGAGGAAGTTCAGAGACCTGCAGTACACTGCGATAGGCACCAAAACCGAGGCGAAAGAAGCAGAAGGCACTACAGAGCAGCCAGTGAAAGGAGGAGTAGCCATACTCCTTAGCAGCCCCTACGGCCACGCTCACAACCACCATGTTGTCCCAGCGAGGCACCTGGATGGGTACCTGCTCCATGTGGTGTTACACCTGCCCGGGGAAGTAATGTACCATGTGCTGGGCATTTACAACCCACCAGGCGCAGAGGAGGGAAGAACCAGAGACAAAATACTAAAGTACACAGCCAACCTGTTCCGGAGAACAGCGGAAAAACCGAACGAGCATGTCATTGTTGGAGGAGACCTCAATGCAAGCAACACCAGCATAGGCAAGAGGGTAACGAAAACCGACAGACAATGGAATAAGCTCGCGGAAGAGTTGAACCTCCATAATGTAGGTCCAACGATGAATACCACGCTGAACTGGGCAGAAAACAGAAACATTGACAGATGGCTAGCACCGATGGACAAACGGGCCCAATACGAGAAGGGGAGCACCACACACCTCACTCAACACCACACGAGTGACCATGAGATGGTAAGCCTTGCGACCCTTCGGCTAAACAGCATAGACACCCATGAACCATACGTGGACCAAGACCCCCACCCAGGGCAAGTAAAACTGGACACGCCCCTGAGCAAAGCCCACAGGGAAACCCTCCAAAGCGTCCTCCTCAGGACACACGACTATGCCAGGACTGCTGAGCTGAAAGGCATGACAGAGATAGCCGCCCAATGTAGGGAAGAAGGCAACAAGCAGGTGGCACATGCCACCATAGACAGAGCAGGAGAGGCAGTGCTGAGTATACTCAACAAAGCCAACAATTGCGCGCTGCAGGACGGGGAACTACCAACGGCGATAACTGGGAGGACCTCCACCCATGGGGCAACGGACCTGCTAATGAGCAAAAAGGACAGGAAAGAAAGAGACGCCGCAATACTCAAAATGCAGATGCACAAGAAAACCAAACGACAACTACGAAACCCACACACGCAACACACAACTCTCCGACACCTGAAGGAAGGAAAGACAAAAGGCCCGACAAACAGGGACAATGCAGATACGAAGGAATGGGTTTCGTGGCTCACTGAAGAGGCCAAAAAGGAAAGGTCGGCTGCACACAAGGTAGTCAAACAGCACTGGAAGCGAGCCAAACAAAGGCATAATGACAAAACAGTAAAAGAATACTGGAACAACCAGAAACGATACCACAAAAGGATATATGCCAAGGCCCAAGAAACAGGCCATGCCCCCACGGCGAATATACAGGCCCTACAGGACAGAGAGGGCAACCTAGCTGTAGGCCACAAGAACATTGCAAACGCACTAGTGGACCACATGGCCCACTCGGCACCATAAAGGATGGAACACCTTAGTCTACCCGACCTAGCACCCCCACCATGGGAAGACCCAGCTCACAAGGAGCGACTCATAAAGGCACCAAGACCGGACCCCAAGGGACTGGACCTCACGATAAGTAGACAGGGCTACAGCAAGGCAGTACACACCCTAAACAACAACAAAGCACCAGGCCCCACCAGAACCCCTAACGAAATTCTCAAGTACATGCCAGAGGACTTCCACGACGCCTTGCATGCGCTCATGCTGGAGATGTGGAACAGCAAACACGTCCCCCTCACCTGGAAGAGAGGGACATTCTGCTTTCACCACAAGAAAGGAGATGTCACCCTACAGCAAAACTATAGGCCCATAGCCTTACTAGAGGGAGTATTCAAACTATACACCTCGCAAATAGCAAACATGCTCTCCACGTTCTGCGAAACACAGGGAATACTAGCCCAGGCGCAAGAAGGCTCCAGGGAGAAAAGGAACACACTCAGACAACTCACCAGAGTGACCAACGCAATAGAGGATGCAAATGTCTCCGGACGGGAACTACATGGCCTGTATGTAGACTTCGAAAATGCATATGGCTCAGTGGACCACAACAAGCTACTACACACAATGCAGTACCTTGGAATACCTGAAGAACTTACACAGGTAGTGCGAGATGTCCTAGGTACACAGATCTGCAACCCTTGGGAAAGCTTTCCATAGGCATGGAAACGGGTGAAAACCCTATGGAAAAGCCCTATGGAAAAGGGAAAATGGATACTGGAGGTTATCTCGAAAACAAAAATTTTGAGTTTCCATCCCTATACTCACCCTTGGGAAGGTTTTCATTATTTTCCAGGGCATTCCATAGGGTGATTGTGCTTTCCATAGGGTTTTCCAAGGCATTCCATAGGGATGATTGTGGCGTCCATACCTATGGAACGTTTTCCATAGGGATGGAAGGAATCGTATGGAAAATATCGTATGGAAAACCCTATGGAAACCCAATGGAAAGTCCTGGAATATCAAGCGTTTTCCGTACCTATGTCATCCTTATAGCATTCCTATGGAAAGCCGTATGGAAAACCCTGTGGAAAAACACACGGATATGTTCCATCCCTATGATCACCCTATGCTGGCCCTATGGAACCTAATAGGTCATACCTATGGAAATCTTTTCCCCAGGCATGGTACCCCTTGGGAAACTTGTTTCCATACGGACGGTGTACCTATGGAAGCGGATTCCATAGGCATAGTATCCCTTGGAAAGCAATCTTCCATACGGTCGATATACCTATGGAACATTTTCCACGGGTATGGTATCCCCTGGGAAAGATCTTTCCATACGGACATTATGCCTACGGAAGACGGGCCCATACACTTAGCGTCCCTTGGGAAATAGGTTTCCATACGGCCGACATACTTATGGAAAGGTTTTCCACTGGGTGGCTCACCTTTGGGAAAGATTATTCCATAGGATGGCTATACCTATGGAAACACAATTCCATACGTGTTGTATACTTATGGAAAGGTATTCCATACGGATATTATACGTATGATTCCGTTAACAGCATCAGGAGTATACCTATGGAAACGCTTTCCGTAGGGTGACCCGCCCTATGGAATTCATATTCCATACGGTTATTATACTTATGGAGAGCATTTTCCACAGGTGTACTATACCTACGGAAAGCTTTTTCCCCAGGGATGCCATGCGTATGAAAACCGTATATTATAGGTATGGAAAACATCTTTCCCTACGTATGTTATCCGTATGGAAACTATTTACTATAGGCATAGTATAGGTATGGAACCGGTAGATATATATGGTTTCCATAGGCACGATATAGGGATAATATCGGGATGCTATACGTATGGAACTTAATTAATATTTACTTTCCATAGGCACAGTAGTGGGCAGTATAGGGATACTGTACGTGTAGCACTGACTGTGTAGCATACATATTGCACATTAGCAACATGCAGTGTGTTCACTATGTTTCCACTGTGCGAGATAAACAAAATACTCGAGCATCTTTACTACGATTAACATGTATCTAGCTAGGCAGAAAGGAATACGAATGGGACTATCAAATTTTATCATACCAACGAATACACAAAATTATGTTCTACTCGTGCACTTTCTATTTACAATACGCAAAATAATGTTCTTCTCGTGCTCTTTCTATTTACAAGATGCCAACCTAAACGTTGACGTTGTACTCGAGGCCGTCGAATTTCTCCATCTCGCTTCGCTCCAAAACAACCGATCTAAAATGGAAAGTAAAGAGCCAACACTTAGTAAAAAAGCGGAAACGCACAAAAGAATATTCTATTGAAAACATAAAGGACTTATCAACCTAGAATGTTTGAAGGGATGCTTGAAGTTGACGTTGTACTCGAGGCGGTCGATTTCCTCCATTTCGCCCTCCTCGAAAACAGCCAATCTGATAAGGAAAGTAAAGAGCCAACACTTAGTAAAAAGCGGAAACGCACAAAATAAACCTTTATTGAAAACATAATTAACAACCGAGCAACCTCAAATAAATGCGAATATGAACGCGAGATGAAAACCTAATATGACTTCGCCACGCGAACGTTTTCAGCGGATCTGAACAACGAAACCAACCAACTAACGTTTAGTAAAGAAGAAAGAAAATAGCAGTCGTCAACGAAAGAAGCAAAGGAAAGTAAAAGGGGGATGTGGAGTGAGTTGGATTTGAACCAACTATTTCGAGTGCAAAGGACTCGCGGGAATTTCCCGTTCACTCCTAGTCAAAGTTTCACGCATGCCAAGTATGAGCGCGCGAAGCACACACAAAATAATACACATGCATAACCAAAACATGCACTGCAAACCAGTGCCATATTGCAACCTGTGAGAATTAAAAATATCACAGCACGCAACTCACTGGCGAGGCTGCTGCAACATTGCTGACGGCGAGCTGTGAAGAGTGCAATAACGTGAGTTTGAACTTGACCGTTCAGAAAAATCGAAGTGCTCAAAAACTTTGCCGTTCAGAAGTCACATCGGATCGACTCGTCATGCGAGCACGATCGACGATGACGACGATGATGACGATGCGATGTCTCAGACTGAGACTCTCATCAATCGGAGATAATCGACTTATAAAATTTAAACTGGGATTAAATGTAATCGACCCTTCGTAATGGTCTAGAGGTGGCCGTCGTTCTCAGTCTCAATCGAACCTATGAGATCCCGATTTTTTTTGAAGTTCCAGAAATAAAATCTCGACTAGCCAAAACGGCGCATACAGGCCGCAATTTTGTTTTTTTGCCCCCCTCGTCAGTGAACAAATGGTTTGTTTTCTTGGGGGTGATCGAACAAGCTCATTTTATTTGGGGGGGTTTTGGCGGCGGTAGGGGGTCTTCCATAGGGGTTTCCATAGGGATAGGCTCTGGATTTCCCATAGGGCACACCACTTTTTCCACAGGCTCCGGATTTTCGATAGGGTACATTGGTGATGTTTTTTAACCTGTTTCCAGGCCATTCCACAGGTATGGACGCCACTATCATAGGGATGATCTCTGTGGCATTCCTTAACAGTGTAATTCTGCATTTTCCATAGGCATTTTCCAAGTGCGGCGTGTTGCTGTTGTAGGTTCCAAAAAGGGCCTGTTTTAACCTGCCTTATTTTTCATTTTTTTGATTCCATCCCTATGAATCACCTATGGAATCCCGAAAATGGGGTGAGCCAACCTATGATCACCCTGTGGAAACGATTTCCATTGGGGCCTGTGGCAAATTTTCCAGAGCCATTCCATACGATTTTCAGATAGGGGATTTAAAAGTGCCCTATGGAAAGGTTTTTGCCCTATGGAAAGCCAATGGAAATGCGTTCCCATAGGTTTTACATAGGGTTTTTCCATCCCTGTGTAATTATTTCCAGCCCTACGGACGCCACTATTATAGGGTTAACACCTCGACCGTTCATAGAATATCAACCCAATATCCCTATGGAAAGTTCAAGTTATTTTCCCATAGGTTGTATAGGGTGGGCATCCCTATGGAACCAGAATACAGCATTCCTAACGTATGTCCACCCTATGTCCACCCTACGTTCATGGTATGGAAGGTATTGAACACCTTCCATAGGGATGTCATTGGGCGGACCGCCCTATGGAACACATCGTATTGTTTCCATGCCTATGCCCACCCTACGCCCACCCTATGACCACCTCATGATCACCCTATGCCTAGCAAATGAAAAGTTAAAAAGGAAGCAACGGTTCCAAGTAGTCATGCGTGCTGGTATGGATGGTGTGTTGTGGGCCAGTATTAAACAACCACGGGGTCGACATGCCACCATCTCCTTGCACCGTGTGCCGACTACAAGTTGAAAAACCTCTTCGAACGATACAACGACATACGAAGCTATACAAGAGATGGCAAGGAGCGGTATACATGGGGAAAAGTAGTAGTGAAGACGATACTTCAAGTGATGACGGGGGTGACCGTAATGGTGGTGATGGTGGTTCCCTTGGAGGTGATGATGACATGGAAGATGCCAATGCAGAAGCGGACGAAATTCTCCAGGATCATTTGAGAAAGCAGGAAGAACATTGTGCCCGTCTCCTAAGTCCTGCTGCCAACGATGAGGATATGGATAACCAAGAGGTACCCCTCTTTCTGTATTTCCCAAGGGTGGGCGTACGTATGCCAACAGGTGGGCATAGGTTGGGAAATCGTTGAACGTTTCCATAGGGTGGGAACAGGCATTCCCAGAGGCGGGTGTAGGTAGCGCGCTGGGTAAGTATGCCTATGGAAAGCATTGGACGTTTCCAGTGGGTGGGCATAGGGCGGGCATTGGGCGGGCATAGGTTGGGAAAACATGGAATGTTTCCATAGGGTGGGCCTGAGCATTCCCAAGGGCGGGTATAGGTGGTTCACTGGGTAGGCATGCCTATGGAAAGCATTGGATGTTTCCATAGGGTCGGCATAGGGTGGGCATAGGACGGGCATAGGGTGGACATGCGGAGGGAAATGTCTTTTTTTATTTTGCAGTTCCTGTAAAGTTGGGGATGCCTCTCGTGATTTCACAGGTCGTTGATCACGTCTATGCCGAGAAGGTTTCAACAATGCATCGTCTTGTCATTGATCTGCTGGAAACGAAATCCGAGCACAATGCTACCCAATCCATGTTTGATCAAATCTTCAATCTCATGCGGCAAACGGTGATTGGCAACGTTGGCATCATCGGCAATCAGAGACGAAATGGTTTCCCGACCTCCTTCAAACAAGCTTTCGTTGTCTATGTGGAAGGATTTTGCCCTGCCGTACCATACCGCCGACGTTTGCAGGAATGAATGCATGATCTTCACTCCGGGCCGGCATGACGACCTTACCCAGTGCCTCCATTGCCACAAACTTCGGTGTCACCCCAGCTCTCGACGTAACGGACGGCTTATTCCGGGAAAGCCGTACAAGGTATTTAGGTTTTGGCGCTTGGACGAACTCCTGCCGATGCTATATTTGATACCAGAGATGGCCGAGCTCTTGGTATCATGGAAGATAACTACACCCGCGGAGAACGACGATCTGCTGGTTGTGACTACGTTTCACATGAACGGTATGTATACCTAGGCTCACCCTATGTTCACCCTACGTCCGCCCTATGCTATCCATGTGATCACCATAGGGAATGGGAATCTCAAAGTTTCCCGCCCTATGCCCACCTTATGCCCACCCTATGTTTACCCTATGCCTTTACTATGTATCGGTTCCGTACGTATACCGTGCCTATGGAAAGCTTCTTCCATAGTAGGGAGAACATAGGTATGGAAACGTCTGGCTGCACTGTACGTTTGTTTATGTGTTATGTATGTCGCAGGTCAGATGCTAGAAAAACAGCTGATGCTAGTCCGTGGCATATATGCTTCAATATCTAATGAGAAGGTTGCACCATACATTGGGCCACAAAAGCGACGAGTGGAGGTGATTGGCAAGCAAACACCGATAACCTTGGATGAAGGTACGCAGTGCCTTAGATGCCTTTGCAGTAGATGTCCGCCCTGTGCCCACCCAATGGAAATCTTTCCCGCCATATGCCCGCCCTATGCCCACCCTTGGAGCTGAAAAGAAATATTCCATCCCTGTGCTCACCCTATGCCTACCCGATGCCCACCCTTTGAAATTCGTAACCATCTTATGCCCACCCATTGATCACCCACAGGTGACATAAAAGGTATACGGAAGTATATGCGCACGAATTTCCCATGGGCCCAGCTCCTGCAAAACGACTTTGACACCAAACTCGCTGAATGGAAGCGATTGAGTTTGAGAGAACGGCGGATCATGCCACGACCCGTCATCCAAGATCTGGAGACATGGCGGTTGAACCGGTTGACGAGGGAATGTCGTCCTTTGAGTACCAAGGAGCGTTGTTATGTCTACATGGACGGTGTGATGAAGAGTCGGCACGTGAAAGTCGGACGAGACACTTTTCGTACGCGATCCGCCGACCGCCACCTCACCACCTGTCAACGATACATAAAGGCAATCTTTGATACCCCAGTAAATGGATTGAATGCCCATGAAGACAGGTCGTTCATCCGATGCCCACCCTATGTTCGCCCTATATTGGCCCTATGCCTACCCTGTGTTCGCCCTACAACATCCCTATACCGTAACATATATCATAGATCATGCGTATGCTCACCCTGTGCCCACCCTACGACCACCCTACACCCTCCCTATGATTACGAGTTAAGCTTTCCCACTCTGTGTCCGCCCTATAGACGCCCTATGTCCACCCTGTGCCCACCCTATGCTCACCCTTTGGAAAGTATGTGTTGCAGGTACGGCGAGCTTCTGAAAATTTATAGCATCCCGGTTGGCAGGAAACAATTGGTTTTCCTCAAAGTAAGATGGTTTCCATTGAAGGCAGCATTTCAAGATACCGTAGCGAACAATATGATGTTGAGGTCGGACTTGCCATGGGACCTTTCCGAGGTTTTCATCCAAGCATTTGAGATTGAGTGCTTGGTGTGCATTGTACCCATTCCAGGGAACTTTGACCGGTTCATCACGACCAAGAGAATTCCAGCTGGACGACCCGATGCAAATAGGTTGGTATATTATCTCGGCGAGCACAAACTCGGTTTCAATGATCCACCATGGAGATATGATAAAGACAAGATGATGCTCATACTAGATAGGCATGTAGATTTTGTGGGCGACTTACATGACGAATAACTTGTTCATTTCATAGATGGAATTATTCTGTATATTAATATGTATATATGTAGTAAAAGCCCTATGGAAAGCCTGGATATATCATGAATCATCACCCTATGCTCACCCTATGAAACCTGAATGGTTATACCTATGGAAACCCTTTCACAGGTACGGTATCCCTTGGGAAACATGTTTCCATACGGATGGTATACCTACGGAAGACCTTTCCACTGGGTGGCTCACCCCTGGGAAAGCTCATTCCATAGGCTGGCTATACCTATGGAACGTCAATTCCATACGTACGGTATACGTGTGGAAACGTATTCCATATGGATACTATAGGTATAGATTTTGCCACCAGTATCAGGAGTATGCCTACGGCATGCTCACCCTGTGTTATCCCTATAGCTAACCCTATGGAAACCCCTATGGAATTACGTCTTTATTGACCGAGAATACGCAGAATGAATTGTATATTTCCATAGGTATACTATCCCTATGGGGGCCCTATGGAAAGCCCTATGGAATTACGTTCAATACGTTGATATTCCCGAGAATACGCAGAGTGAATTATACGTTTCCATAGGCCTACCATACCTATGGCATCCCTATGGAAGGCCCTATGGAATTACGACTTTATTCCCGAGAATACGCAGGGCGAATTGTACATTTCCATAGGTGTACTACAGTAATCACTCACCAATAAGAAATAATAGCAATAAGAAACCAGCCAGCGTTTGGGGGTCACAACTTGACGAAATTTGCTGGCTAGCTTTAATTTCTTAAGAAATTTGCCAAAATAAGAAATCAAGGGGCTGGCTGGCTTGAATCATAGTGAAAATGGTTAAGAAATTTTGGCTGGATTATTTGGTGGGTTTACTTGATTTAACAAGGATTTTGATGCTTATACACAATTTATCTCAATAAAAATATCATACAGACTGTTGAAGTTTTTCGAACGGAGGTGCAAACGTTGGCTGGTCGGCGAAAAGTGACTTATCAACTATCACATGTCTGCTCACGGCTTTCAGGTTCCATACTAAAATTTTACCACTGTGGCCGTCGCTGAGTGCCAATTTCATGATAGCTGGCTGCCTCCTCCTTAAGCAATAAGAATAAGAAATTGGCTGGCTGAGCTACGAAATCGGGATTTCTTATTCTTAGCAATTTCATAGGTCGCTGGCGCTGGCGGGGGGGGGGTCACAACTTGACGAAATTCGCTGGCTGACCCCATATTTAGGACTTTCTTATTGGTGAGTGATTACTGTACCCATGCTACTTCAGCCGAGATTTTGAGGGTCAAGATGACCTCGGATCAAACTTTTGGCAAGACACTACAGAAAAAGCAGCTCGAGATCTTGACAACATGGGTCTCCAAATTTTGAAAGCGTCTTCGAGGAAGCCCCGGTGAGCTAATTAGCGTAAGGTGGCTTAAGCCATCTTAAGGAAAATTGGGAAATACCCACCCTGCTTCAATCGAGATTTTGAGGGTCAAGATGAACTCAGATCAAACTTTTGATAAGACACTGCAGAAAGAGCAGCTCAAGATCTTGACGACATACGTCTCCAAAATTTGAAGGCACCGCCGAAGAAGCCCGCATGGACCCTTTAAATTAAGGTGGCTTAAGCCACCTTAAGCTGAGGGTAATAGGCAACGAGCCCACAGAAAGCACGGAGGAGAATCAGCGTAGGGGAACACCACGTAGGCCTAGTTCGGATCCCGACCCGGAGAATGGGGGCTCTCCGATCCCCGCGGGTGGGGGGGTTCGTGCCCTCCCTTGTCACTCTAGACGGAGGCTCGCGTGGGTCGGGTGTTCACCACTAGGCGAGGCAATGGTTACCCTCCCATGGGATGACAGGCGTACTCCAGGCACCCCAGGGGATGGCATTCTGTTCAGCATCATGAACCAGATAGGAGCTCCTCTGAGCTCTGACCACTTACGCTCGCAGAGGAGGCAGGCTGTACCACGCTCCAGTATGCCTCAGTGACCCTCAACATGAGACATGGGCTCTGACAGTGGATCGGGAAGCTGTGGACGCATCGCGTACCGCGTGGCTCAACACTCCTGATCGGGCAGCCAATATCCTCCCAATCGTTGCTCCCGAGCCTCAGTGGGAGTATATCCCAAACACGGCGAGGGAAAGTGAGCTGCTAGAAACAGCTCAAACAGGCAGTGGGGATCCGCTGCCGACGGTGAACAAACGGATCATGAGACTCGGATAAAACACAATAAATACCGAGTCTGTGTCGCAAGCACAGGCCACCGAGAATGATACACTGACACTATTGAAAATGGCGAGGTCAATTTCAGGTAATGCATGTTAATGAATAGTGAATATTTCAAATATTGACTAAATTTCACTATGCACCCTACGGTCCTGGAAAACGTTAGTATGCTGCTAACGACATGCTAAACGCGTGCCATGGACATGCTATGACATGCTAACGCCAGATAGGTGTTAGCATGCGTGCTAACAGCATGCTAAAGCCCCATAGGCCTGTTAGCATGCCCATGCTAAAGGCATGCTAACGCCACTGCGCCTTAAGCATGTGTTCGCGCCAACTGGAGGGATAGTGAGTGGTGAGGCATGTGGGGGTGCGTAGATCACCAGGAACATGTTATATGGTGATTAGAAGGGCAGGGGAAGGATATGCCACGGAGTATGATGCGATTCGGGTCAGGTGGTAAGCGAGCGGAATTCCTCGGAAAGGTAGGAACGTTAGTATGTCGCTAGCATGTCCTTAGGACGCCGATAGCACGTCAGCGTTAGCATGTCATTATCACACATCAGACATGCTAAAGGCATGCTAACGCCACTGCGCCTTAAGCATGTGTTCGCGCCAACTGGAGGGGTAGTGAGTGGTGAGGCATGTGGGGGTGCGTAGATCACCAGGAACATGTTATATGGTGATTAGAAGGGCAGGGGAAGGATATGCCACGGAGTATGATGCGATTCGGGTCAGGTGGTAAGCGAGCGGAATTCCTCGGAAAGGTAGGAACGTTAGTATGTCGCTAGCATGTCCTTAGGACGCCGATACAGCACGTCAGCATTAGCATGTCATTATCACACATCAGACATGCTAAAGGCATGCTAACGCCACTACGCCTTAAGCATAAGTGATTGCCGCCTTACGTTACCCTTCCACAAATTCTAACCAGGCCGGATGGCGACTTTCATTTGTGCCATATGTGTTATGTGACACAATCGTCCGCGCTTCTTTGTTTTCGATCCACGTGGCGATTTTGCATGTTATTGCGTTTGCAAATCCACGACGTTGCGAGTATCTACTCGCGTTCGATAATCATATTTTCGACCGTACGGTCGGGGAATTATGGGTGGGTAGCAACAGGCGGTCATTTCTTATGATGTGTTCGCGCCAACTGGAGGGGTAGTGAGTGGTGAGGCATGTGGGGGTGCGTAGATCGTCAGGAACATGTCATATGGTGATTAGAAGGGCAGGGGAAGGATATGCCACGGAGTATGATGCGATTCGGGTCAGGTGGTAAGCGAGCGGAATTCCTCGGAAAGGTAGGAACGTTAGTATATATATGTCGCTAGCATGTCCTTAGGACGACTTTCGACCGCGGTCTCGATTCTGACTTCGAAGTCTGGTTACAGGACTGGTGTCACAGGTCTGTCTGCTCGCAAGAAGTTTTCGAGTTCGAAATCTACGTGAAATTTTCCACGCGATATCGTTCCGCGATGCATGTCATCTTTTCTGGGGAAAAACGAGACTTCGAAGTCTCACTTCTGAAAACTGTCTCACGTAACGAATCTGATCGCGTATCTGATACTTCCGACGTGGACCAAATATTCTTTCGTTAACCGAGACGATTACCTCGGTCTCACTTTTCGACCGAGAAGATGGAGACTTCGAAGTCTCGAATTTCTGACCACGGTCTCGTTCGTGATTTCGGTTTCAGTCATCATACGGGCCACTGAATGGCCGAATTTTGAATTCCGACGCTCTCATTCGCCCGAGAAGTTTCGACCGAGAAGTTAGAAATCATCTCGGTCAAAACCGTTGAACATCTCATAAGGGTACTCCCGCCTATATATATATATACATATCAGCTGCAACGCCACCTCACGACGGCTAAAAACCTAAAAGTGTACGGCAAATTTTCTAAAAAAGACAGCACAACCTGACCGAAATCTGCTCACACCAGTTATAATCATGGTGAGGCCAAACAACACGCTACTGCTGTTCGTTTTGGGGTTACTAGCATGCAGCCAGTTCCAAGAATCGCAAGGTAATTTCACGTCGAGCTTCTCGCACTGACCGTACGTGTCATTCCGACTTCGGTAGCGCGCTGGAGGAAGTATACAAGTAGTTACTGGGGTGTTGGATTCGGGTGGGTAATATACTCCGTGGAAAGTGCTCGTGTGAGCGGAAATAGCTGCAAGGGCTATTAGCGTAAGCTTTGCATACTTGTGAAATCAAGGTGTAGAGACTAATACGGACAGTGCATGAATATCGATAACAATGCTTGGGCTTTACGAAGAGTGTGTGTGGCGTCTCGACTCACAAAGTTCAGGAGAAATTTTACTGCTGTCGCCAATCTTGGGCATATTCCGCACTCAGTGCTGGCCACTTCCGTCTCCCGTATTCCGTCTCTTTTCGTATCACTGTTTCAACTGGGGCGGGATTGTAGCCCCTTACACAGTAGGTGAACGCAAATATTATGCAGTCTGGTTTTTTGCTAACCCTGCCGAGCACGGTGCACTTGCCGAGCTTGATGCTGTGTGTTCACGTTTTCCAAGGCAAATCACGTGCCCTTCGACTCTGTTGTGCGAAGGATGCTTACCCAAGACGTTTCAATACCCTCCCTACCCCCTACTACCCCCCTTTCTGAAGCGTCGATAGTGGTCAATAGATCTAGTAGGCGAAGGGCGCAATACTAAACATTGTGATTGCGGAGGGGATTGTCAAAATCACCCCGAGTGGTGCTCCTGCCCGGACGCTCAAGCTTGCTGCGCTTCAGGTTGGTTTCAAAGTTGTTTTCTACACTTTGCTATGCGCCTATGCTTGACCGGGCGTAATGGTTAGAAAAAAAAGTGTTCAGCCCTCGAGGGTCTTCCGTATTCCGTCTCTTTTCGTATCAATACATCAACTGGGACGGGATTATAGCCCCTTACACGGTAGGCGAAGGCAATATTATGCAATATTATGTATATACTTGCGAAATAAAGGTGTAGGGCCTAATGCGGACCGTGCATGAATGACGATGAATGGTTGGGCTTTTCGGCCCTTCCACTATTCGAATCGTGTGCAAGGCGGCTCAATTTTCTATTTACAGGGAAAATTGTATGGTTGTCGCCAATCTATGGCACATTCCGCACTCAGTGCTGGTCACTTTCGTATTCCGTATTCCGTCTCTTTTCGGACAGACGGGGTTTGCCGTTTGGTTCGCTTCCAAATTTCACAGCACTAATCACTTGCCCCTTCTCAACTGCCTCGCATTGTGGTCTTGACGTGATGCTCCCACGGGAACTTGCGGCATGACTGAGAAGGTGACTGCTTTTTTTAATTTATTTACAGGAAAATTGGACAGCGACAGCGATACAGACAGCGACGTTGTCGGAATTCCCCTTTTGCTCGAGCCAGGCGGAGGACGAGTGTCTCAGTCTGGTATGCTGCTTACTCTGTTGAGCACGGTGCTCCTACCGAGCGTATTGCCGTGTGTGTACGTTTTCAAAGGGAATGAATTTGGCCTTGACTCTCTTGTGCGAATGATGCTTATACGTGCCGTTTCATTACCCTCCCCTTGCTGGAGCGTAGACTGTGGCCAATAGCTCAGTGGCGTGTTGTGGCTTCCGCTGGGTTCGGGTTGGCGACTGTTCAAATAGGTCGACCTAGTATGGATGAACACGATCATGAACACGATCATGAACACGCGCCTGTTCTTGAAGCTGACATGGACAGTGATAGCGATACCGACGAAGGGGCTCCTTTCGTATTGGTCGCGGAACAGAAAAAAACACAGCAGTCGTCAGGTATGCCGCTAACGCTTTTGAGCATGGTTCGCCTCATAACTGCTGTATGTCGTCAAACTATCGAGCACGGTGCGCCTGAGAAGTGCTGGGCGTTATCAAAATTTCGAGTTTGATCCCGTGTGTTTACGTGTTCCAAGGAAGTGCATTCGGCCTTGACTCTCTTGTGAGAACGATGCTGACACGTGGCGTTTCATCACCTTCCCCTTGCTGGTGCGTAAAATGTGATCAATAGTTGTGGTGTGTTGTGCCTTCCGCTGGGTTCGGGGTGGCGACTTTTCCACCAGGCCCATTAACAAGCTCCGGAGAACCGCCGAGCGATACCGAGGCCGACAGAATCGTCGCTTTTTCTCCTCCTCCCCTCGATGACAGTGCGGGGTCCAACCATGCCCCGTCCATGATGGCCTTCCTCGTAACTCTTGCATTGGCACATGTTCGCTGGTAAATACTTGCGGCTTGGGCTGCGGCTTGCGCTGCAATATTCCTCTGCACAGTCGGTACTCGAAACGATTTTTTTTGAGAAGTTCCATTTTTGCCCTACCTACCTAGCGTTTGACTTTTCCGTATACTTTGCTAGGGATAGAAAATATTGTACTATAAGTAAGAATGATTTTTAAAGAAACCGCTGAAAGCGGTAGAAAAGAGAGCCCCTCATTCGGGTTATGGGGCTTATAGTCCCCATGGCTCTCTCCCAGTTTCTATTTAGAATTCAAAATATGCCTACAGGAGACCTGTGATACCACTGCTTGCTTTTGTAACTGTTGTCGGCGCGGGGTATTGGTATCCATGGTACATAGTATTGTACTTTGCAAATATTGACAACATTTATTATTGACCGTTATGTAAAAAAACCATGACCTGTCCACACCTTATAGTAAGATTATTGACAGTTCGGTACAATTAATGGTGAGTGTATCATTTGTTGGTCTTTGAGAGAGGGTTCCCTAAGGTTGACTTCAACGTATAGATCCCCTCTGCACAATCAAATGTGTACAAGAAGACTTTTGAAAGTGGCCATGACATGCGATAATCAGCAAATAAATGAATGTACATGTACAAGCGCAGAATTGAAAAAAAAAATACCTTTTATACTCCTATCACTAGTCATTCAATGTAGATATCGGTACAAATACAAAGTATTTTAAAACACGAATATTGTAGACCTTATTCTTTTTATGGCAAAGTGTAAATTAAATTGCTTAAAATTTCAAAATGTTATCAACTTATCACGCAATTTAAAAAATCCGGCATGCCTACACTTGCTCATTTTTCGAGGGAAAATTTGACCGCAAATATCCGCAATTTAATATACATAAAGTGTTCATACACTGCTCAGTATATACAACTTTTTCTGTCGGCAACTACCGTGTCTTCTTTATTGAGTTTTATTCCTGAATCCGGGTGCAATAAAACAGGGCCAGAAGTTTGTTGATGGGCCGAAAACAATTAAATGTTTAAAAGTTTTTCTTTGTTCTTGTAGTGCGGAGCCTGCCTACCAATTATTTAAGTAATGTTTTTTTTTTAAGGGTTAAATGTGCAGTGCGCGTAGGCAAATGCCATATATGGTAGAATGCGCGTAGGCAAATTGTTTTAATGTGGAATGCGCGTAGGCAAATGAGTTTAATGTGGAATGCGCGTAGGCAAATGAGTTTAATGGGGGTCTCCGCGTAGGCGAATGAATTTAACGATCATCTGCCCGTAGGCAAATGAAATTAATACGCGATAATCCGTATAGACACACCGTGGACAAGCTTTAACTCCACTGTCGACTCAGCCTTCTACATTCACGTTCATCGGTCGCATGAGTTTGACAAGTTAACCAGTCGGCATGGCTCGCAGGAAAAGTCTTTTAGCAGGAGCAACAGGAACTGAACCAGAAGACTTCACGCCAGTCGCAGTGCAGGAAAGCACAGCAGCCGCACATGTCTCC
Source organism: Cymbomonas tetramitiformis (assembly GCA_001247695.2). NCBI lineage: Eukaryota > Viridiplantae > Chlorophyta > Pyramimonadophyceae > Pyramimonadales > Pyramimonadaceae > Cymbomonas > Cymbomonas tetramitiformis. Next base: position 12,280 of record LGRX02031957.1, on the reverse strand, counting down.
TTGCCGCAACGTGACATGCCATCAACGCGAAGCCGCACCAAGTCAAGCGACCCCAACATGCGACCGCCAAGGAGCATGTCTGCCCCTGCAAGGCCACCCTCGCCAGGTACATTCCCTGACTTTCATGTTCATCGCATCCTCATTTCTGTATTTTCACGCACGCACTGCCTCGTCGCGCAGTTGGGGAAGAGATGTGCGCGGAACAAGAGGATAACGGAGAAGAGGAGAATATTGAAGACCAGGGATCGGAGGAGCAGGAGGAGGATCCTCCCACTGCTGACCGTGCTGAGCAGTATGCTGAGCGTCGGCGACAGCAAAAGCGCATGTGCGCCCAAGAAGTTGAAGCATGCCTTGTTTCAGGAGCGTGACCTGAAAGTCACGTCATCAAAGGCGGCTGAACTTCCCAATACCTTGCAGATATTGAAGGCCACACCCCTGGACCACCTAATTTTCGTGGGCCAACTCCTTCCTTCGAGTGATGCAGCGCTGCTGAGAATGGCGGAGGTTTCTGAGCGTGATGAAAAAATGTCCTAGTTTGGCAAGCAAAAGCATCCTGGTTTGGGCAAGCGGTGTGTAAAAAATGTGGACCACCTTCTTGCTGGGTGTGCGCTGGACGACACCCGCCAGCATTGCATGGAGTGGCGGCCCTTCAAACAGGAAGGTATGTGGCGTTGCATCACATACACCCCCACACGTGTAACGCAGGCAATGTCATCAAGAAGGGCACTCCTTCCACGGCATACACTCCAGAGCAGCTGCTGCCGATCGCGACTCAGAAACTCGTCGACAACATGCACACGCACAAAACCTGAAGCAGTTGAAAACAGATCTTCAGCAGCACTGCAGTATGGAACCCACCGCCAGCCTTGTGCAAACGGTGATGTCGAAGGCGAAGGCAAAGCTGCGAGGGGATCCGGGCGGGTAGCATAATTAATCGGGAATATCAAATGGCTAAATGGGGATAAAATAAATAAATAAATATATACATAAATTAATAAATATAAACATAAATAAATGAAGTCCTGTATTTCGGGAATATATTTGATGCCATATGCCATCTATCGTTTGTGTCACTATGAACTATCACTAAGTACCGCGGAGGTACAAGCGGTTCAGCGTGTGCAATGTTTTGCGTCTGGCACACCCCCTTCTTCTAAACAATTTATTGCATGAAGCATGATTCGATTCTAAAGCGTTTGCATTCATTAGGTGAATACCTTTCGTTTGAGCTATCGATTGGCCCCATCCGCAACCGCATCAGCTTAGCATTCAGTCGCGACTGCATAATAATAATAATAAAACATTTACGCTAGCAAAGGGGACAAAGTCCTGAGAGTGCGGTATCCCTGCAAAGCAGGCTAGTGAAAACACCAGGGGCTACTCCCTCTGCTATAGCGCGCCCACAAAGGGGCTCAGCCCACTTTTCAGCAGGGTGACATCTAGAGAAAAAGCTAAGTGCTAGGCAATAAAAAACTCTAGAAGATGGAGAAGCTGCGAGAAAGACAAATCCTACTGTCCGGCTAAGCTCGCTGAATATCAAACAGATAAACACATAACTAGTGTCTGGCCGAGGCTTTATGCTCTCGGAAACCCAGACAGTGAAACAAGTCTGTACTACTGTACTGTACTACTGTACAGTACAGTGCTAGGATGTCACGGACACGAGACGGAAGCAGGGTCAGGCTAGGGGCTAGTCAGAGCCCATAATAACTAAGCCTAAACCCGAAGTCCAGCATTATTGCAGGAGGGTTTGAAGAAAGTCGTTTGATTGTTGCACAGCTTCTGTTTCTGTCATGGCTTCACTGCTCGAGATGTCAACTGTATGCGGGTCAGTGTTTAAGGTGGTGGTGGTGTTTAACAGAAACACGTCTCGCCTATTTTTGGTGTGTTGCCTACAAATTCTTGATAGTTTTTTAAGAAGAGGTTTAATCTTGCCACGGGGAACACCTATCGTGTTGAGAACAGTACCAAAGAGAGGAGGGAGGTATCCCATGAGCGTGAGAACTTTGGGCCATTTAACGGTGTTTATGAAGGGCTTGGAATTTGCGTTTGTGATTGTCGTGTCGTGGTGACCACCATAATAATGCTCAGCGTCATTCTGATGATAGGGAGGGTCTTGAGTGGGCCATGGGCACAGCGAAGAAGGAAGTACTTTGTCGCTTTCGTTCAGAACTTCATTCCAAATATCAAGGCCGACTCCTGTGTATTCAAGCCTCTTCTCCGTGACTCTGGAATTAGGAAGGACATTGAGGAACCATCTGGCAATCTTTTTCTGTGTAGGCCTCCAGTCAAAGGCTGGTTGAGTATCACTGGGTGCACTGTCTATAGCTATGATAACGACATCCGAAAAGGCATCCTTATAGCATCCGCCACCTGGAAGAACGTAGGGGTCATCACCCGTCCAATAACCATGTGGGATAAATGGAATAGTGTTATGCGGGAATCTGAAAACAAGTTTAAAGCCTTTATCAAACAATCTTTTTTGGTTTTTGGGAGACAGCGGAAGAATCCATGTTCCTGAAAATCCAGGGACGGTGTTGGCCGCTTTATGACCCATTTCCAAGGTAGTCATAACCGCCGAAGATTTGCCCTTATCCTTCCCATCAAAGGGGGGATTTCCGTAAACGATTCTGCCAATGCCTGTTATCGGGTCCACGTAGGCATCCCAAGCGAGACCATCAAAGCCGATTTTCCCATGATGGCAGAAGGGCCCGAGGGCTTTTTTCATTCTTGTGGTGGGTATGCATCTTCTCGAGTAAATTCTAGGGTGGGCATTTAGTGGGTTGGAGAAAAGTTCACAGCCGTTTTTGTCAAGGTGTCTGTCATCCACCAAAATATCTAAGAGGCTTCTTCTTATTGCGTAGCAGTTTTTAGGATCTCCCGATTCAAACTTACATGCATTGAGTGCTTCATGAATATCGTGTGCCCTATTCGAGTACTCTGCAAGTGAGCATGGGACTGCTTTGTTGGAAAGGCGGTGCCAAGCCAAAAGTTTCCAAAATTCTTTCTTTTGGACATATTGGAGTTCAGGATATTTAATTGTTCCCGTAACATGGTCCACTTCGGGCTTAGCGGTCACAGCAATGGTATTCTTTTTTGAACTTGATGGACGGTACATGCTAGCTTCCGGGAGAGCGTGTAAGTATAATTCCTCATTCATTTCCTGTCTTAGGTCAGCAAGTGGAAAAAGTTTCGATGGCTGCGTTTTGATATATGTGGTACCTTTTCCAGGGTTTAGTAGTTTAGGCTTTTCTGAGATTTCTTCAGCGATGATTTTCCTTAGTTCGCTATCTTGGGTTGTTCTAAGATTATATAAACTATTATTATGTCCTGGGCATTCAAGTTGGATGTGTTCGAAGGTGCATTTTGTATTCTGTTGGCAGTAGGGGCAGTTTTCAGTCCCGATTTTCCCCAGTTTAAATAAACGTGCTGGAGAGGCTTGGAGACCCAGGAGTTCTCTGCTTCTAGAAGCGGTGAAAGCTTTAGGTGTTATTTTGGAAATATCTTTAGTGGGGGCGGTGTTATTCTCGTTGAGCATTCTCAAGTACTTCCCTTGAGACTGTAGAGTTCTCCAATTATGATAGTGTGAGAGTCGTTGAATTCTTCTAATGTGACTACGGATATCGCCTAAAATAGGGACCTCAAAAAATAATAATGAGAAGGGCAGTTCCTCGGCAGGGTCGTAGCGGGAGATGTCTAAACAGCCCCCTCTGAATGAGGCTCTTTTAACAGTACGGTCCACTCTGTCATGGACTTTGTCATTATTGTGACCCCTGATCCATTTAAGGATGATTTTACTGAGGTCTCCTTCACTGTAGAAGCCAAGTTCTTCTAACAGTAGGCGAACAGCCTGCACATCTCTGCGATTAGCTTCACGTAATTTGTCTCGAGCACTCATGGATCTGCCATCCTTTGTTACAGCAGATATTGCTGCCATGGAGTCAATGGCATGTACCATTGGAGTAATGGATTTTAGGAGTTTCTCTTTTTGTTCTGTGAGTAGAAATCGCAGTCCCGCAATTTCAGCAGATGTGCTACTCGGGTTTTGGATATCTTCCTTGATAAGAAGCCCCGATGCGGAGAAAGTTCTTGAGAGGGGGATATTCATCTTCCGAACAAGTGGCATTCCGTTGTCAAAGTTTTTTATGGCATATGCTGCACCACTGCATGCTGTTTTCTTGCCAGCAAATAGAGAACCATCGCTTGCCATATCATAATCTTCCATTTGTTTGCTCTTTTCAGCGTTGGGGGTTGATTCTTCTTCCGAGTCGCTAGGGCAGCTGTACTCACTTTCTTCCTCCGCAGTTTTGTTTTTCATTCTGGCAATAATGGTCTCATACTGTCTGTCTGAGATGTAATCATAGTGTGAGTTAATATCACTGACTGTAGCAAGGACAGAAGAGGGCGGGTCCATATGGTCATTATATTCGAAAATAGAACCTGCTGGAATTAGGATGCAACCGTCATTGGTGATGCTATATTCAAAGTCGTATTGAAGACTGTTGGTACCTTCGATTCTGACAAAGACATTAGGGTTTATGGCATTGTTACTGTATTCTGTATATTGTATTGACATTGCCTCTAAGTCAATATTAGTAATGTGAATAAGAGAGATGGAATTTCGGTCACCATTTCCTTTCCAATGAAATTCACCCGTGTCGGGGGGTACTATGTTGTCTCTATATTGTTTCTTGACATATCTGGCCTGTGGGTCCAAATCTAAAGGGTTTTGAAGCATTTCCTTTTCGATTTCGGTTAGCCATCCAGGGGGTCTATTACCGTTCAGCCTGAAAAAGCCTTTACTTTCTTGCCAGTTTTTTAACATTCCACCGCAGGGAGTCAGAAAGGAACCTGTGTGCTTGAGGTTGTATTTTTGTATCGCGGAGGTAACATTCCTCGACATGTAGAGTTGTCTGGGAAGGGTGGTGATTAATGTGGTTTCACCCGCTTCATTTTCAGGGTAAGTTTTAGAGTCGATGGCGTATCCAAGTTTTGCCATAATGTGACCTGTACGCCTAAACCAGTTAAAGCGTTTGTCTTTTGTGTGACTGTAGGTTGCATAGTGTGATAAGGGGAAGCCCGAGATGGCATTTTTACCCATTTTGTTGTTCATGTTTTGAATTATTATTTTGAGTATGTATGAGGGGAACAGACTCGAGTAGATCGTTCCGAAGGCATTGCCTTACTCATCGACGTAAATGTTTTATTATTATTATTATTATTATTATTATTTTAAGCCATAGATTGCTGTTTCTACGGTATAGTGAGATGAGGTGAGGATCAGTGATACGGTCCGTGTGGTTGTGTTGCCAATATTCGTGTTCATCTGCAGAACACAGGGTGTTCATAGTTTCAGTAATACACGACGCGGTTACAATATCAAAGACACTATCAATACCGTACCCGCCTTGGCAGACTGCTGTCCAGATTATTTGGTGATTGGTGTCAATTGGGCAACCCAAATATTTAATTACAAACGAAGCTATCATTTTGTCTAATTCAATTGCGACATTCTTTGAGGAGTTGGCAATTGCTGAGGTAACTTTAAGGGGGTACGCCATCCTCGGAACTACAACCGCATTTATAACATATCTTAGCTGGTGTAGAGTCATGTGTTGCAGTTGGATTGATATTAGAGTAGATTTAAGTCTGTCAATCAGGATTTCCGCCTGTTTGTCCCATTCCCCATTTAGTGCAAACCATACTCCGAGATATCTGTTTACCTCTTTGCTGTTGGAGAAATCGAGGAAATCTGGTGACTCAGGGGGTATCCATTTTGAATCAATGGAAGGACTTGAGTCATTTGTATTGGGCTCCAGATGACCCCCTGAGATGAGTAAATCATCGGACAGGTCATATCGCGTTACCATTTTGCCCTGAGATTTGATGCGCTTTCTGTACGAGTATTTGGATTTCTTAACATTGATGGGAATACCGATGAAGCTCATAAATTCATTAACTATACCTAGCATGTCTTGAACTTCGTCTTTAGTTTTCCCCACGAGGATGATGTCATCACAGAAGAACCGTGCAAAGATATTTAAAGTGGTGTCCTTTTCTAATAGGTTTTGGGAGGGAGGAATAACATTATTTCCTGGTTTGTCTGGTCTATGGCGTTCCGAGTTCAGTTCATATCCATATGTGGTTCCTGTCGGGTTTACACCGTTTGCTCTTTTTGCTAACCAAATTGCCAGAATGTCCATAATGGCTACAAACCTTAGTGGGCTCAAAACTTCTCCCTGAGGAATTCCACATTCGAGGGACCATTCATCTGTGAGGCCTTCTTCAGTGAGTACCATTCTAGAGGCATCATTGGTGATGTCTGAGATGATGTTAATTATTTGTGATGGGAATCCTAACTTTCTGAGCGCTAAATTGCTCATCCAGAATTCGGCTCTGTCAAATGCTTGTTTGAGGTCCAGGTAAACTACGTGGAGGTCTTTGTCGTATCTGTTGGCATCCGAAATTACTTCATTCAAAATTTGGAGTGAGTCATCTATGTTTTTATTCGGAAGAAAGGCATCTTGAATGGGAAAGAGAATGGGGTGGGTGTTGAGTATTGTTTTGAGACGGTTAGCAATTATTGTGTTAAATAGTTTAAGACCCGTTTCCAACATTGTGAGAGGTCTTGAATTATCTATTGTACATGGTGCAGAGGGGTTTTTAGGGATTGGAAGGATGACTCCAGATTTTGCACTCTTAGGAAATCTCCCAGTTATAAGAATGTGGTTAAAAAGTGAGACAGTAACTTCTTGAAAATTCTCTGGGCCCTTGATCCACTGCGAGTATCTCATTCCTGAGGGTCCTGGTGCTGTGGAGATACCACAGTCCGAGTATGCTTGTTGAAGTTCTTTGTGCGTGATTTCTGTCAGTAGTCTCGCTGCGGCCGTATCGGGGATTTTAGGGCTATCCTTGAGAATGTCAGTGAGCCATTGTGGGAGTTCATCTGGCTCATTCGGGTTAGTAGAAAACAATTTTTTATTTTTGTATTCATCTAGTGTTGTGTTTAGTCTTTCTGTTTTGGTCTCAGGTATCTTTCCATCTTCACTACCTGGGGTAGCGGCTGCACCTTTTTCAGTAGGTTTCATCTTTCCCATGACTGTGTCTAGAAACCTCGAAAGGTTAGCTGAGAAAAGATGTTGCAGGGCTTCTTTTTCTCGAAGTTTGCGTCGTTCAATGTCGGTGTCTCTGCTTTTTTGAAAGGCATTTCTGATTATTACATAATTTTCATGCAATCGTAATCTCCATGTGTTTGACTGCAAGCTAAGTTGGTGCGGTGTGAGATGGTTTCAACCACTTGCGGCTTCGCATGATAGGGGTTTTTCGTGAGAATCGTCTCACGAAACTTGGCAGTGATATTGTTCATAGCAATATTAGTGCAATCTCAAGATCATATGGCAAGCCGTTGAGCATATTAAAGACGGTCGCGTGCTGGCATGACGACTTTTGGGTTTGGGTTTCAATGTACCCAAACCCAAACATGCCAAAAAGCGAAGGGCTTCGCGTGAGTTCCAGCGCACGTAACTTTGCAAAATATATTAATAAGATGTATATATTTCATATTTCTGAATTGCAAGGTTTGCGATAACTTGTGCGCGAAGTTAACATATTATTTCTTTGACCCAAATTTATGAGTTTGAATATCACGCTAAAATCTGTGTCAAAGAAATAGTTACACCATTTTGCGCACAGACTTTCTTAGACCTTGTGCTGCGAATATATCAAAGATAAAATTCTTGGCAATATTTCTATGCAGTTACGTGCGCTAGAACGCACGGGAAGCCGTTTGCTGTTTAGCATGTATTGGGTTTGGAAACATTCTACTCTGGAACCCGAGTCTACGGACCGAAATAGCGCGATTATTACTTAGGGTTTGTAACGCAGATTGAGTTGATGGGCATCCGTAGAGTTTAGACGAGCTTCACAATCATCATGTAACGCAGCCCTCGAATCGAATCGCGGGTAGCCGCGCGAAGCGCGGCTCGTCTAAACTCTGGGGACGAGAGTAGGCTAGTTCCAACATTTCAGGAATTGAAGCTTGAGATCGCTTCAAAATTATATATTTCGTATAACGACTACTAGTACTAGTAATTTTACAACTGACGACGCAGCTGGCTCTGCGCTCTCGACCTACCCGCCCATGTCATACGTGACCTGTCATCGCGCGATCGCATGCATTTGATTGGCACACAGTTCTCGCCTGGAGTGGTCGACCAATCCCGTGACGAATAAACGGTCCCACGTTAAGTATGTGTTTTTTGGAACACAGAAATGGGCTAGTTCCAACATTTCAGGAATTGAAACTTGAGATCGCTTCAAAATTATATATTTCGTATAGCGACTACTAGTACTAGTAATTTTACAACTGACGACGCAGCTGGCTCTCGACCTACCCGCCCATGTCATACGTGCACCTGTCATCGCGCGATCGCATGCATTTGATTGGCACACAGTTCTCGCCTGGAATGGTCGACCAATACCGTGACGAATAAACGGTCCCACGTTAAGTACGTGTTTTTTGGAACATCTTAAGTATGGACACCAGGCAATTTTTGAAAGGGGGGGACAAATCTACGATTTTTTCCCCAATAAATATATCGACAGAATGTCGTCTGAATAATTAATATCATAATATAAAATATAAAATATGAGGTAAACCGAATAAAATATGAATTAAACCTTTGTTCGAACCCTTGACTGTCGATCGGCGACCATCGATCTGACGGAGATAATTCTTTTTGGCGAGGATCGAGGGGGGATCAGTGTTAATGCTTTAAATCGACGGCCACCGGTAGCCCTAAGCCCCTAACACCGGTAGCCTTAAGTATGGGTGTATGGCGCAAAGGCTTAAGTATGGCAAAACGATCTGACGGCTACCGGTAGCTAACGATTTGTTATTGCTTATGATTTGTTATATAGCTAACGACACAAAAACGTATGACATGACATGACATAAAACGCAGTCTGAAAAGCGTTGAGTGATGTGAAAGCAGATAATATATATGTGGGATATATAGTGCCGACTATATATTGAGGTGCTGAAACACAGAATGCTTACACTTAAGATAACATAAGAAGAGAAGTTAGATTGAGTGTCCTCGGCTTAAGCCGGAAACCCTAAGCCTGTGACAGCCGTACTGTACGGAGTACTAGTACAGACAGAGGACTGTGACACACACGGGGTGTCACATCCAGCACACCACCCTGTACTATTACGGAGGAAGAGTTAGGGTGGAACAGGCAGATTGTTAGGTGAAACAAAACACACCATCTCAAGCGGTGGAAACAAATTTCTAGTGGGGGCCTGTGCTCTTGGCCAGGGCGGTCCCAAATCTCTAGCTAGCACTACACACTGAAGGCTGCCGTACCCGTGATACAGATCTAGTTGTGCTACTAGGCTTCTGCGACAGCAACTCTAGCCACCTTGAAAGTGGTCCACAGAGCAGAGTTCACAAAGATTGTAGTTGTTGTAGTTCTCAAATTGGAAGTCCAGATTGTAGTTGCCGAAACAGTCAGAGTCCAGATTGAAGATGTTGTAGAAGTCAGCCGGTCCAGTGTCCAGAAGGTCGGGGTCAGTGAAGTAGCCCACTGTGCCATTCTGATAATCAGAGCAGGCACCGTACACCACCGACCGTGGAGCAATCTCCACATCACAAAGTGTCGTGGCGGTGACGGTGTCGACCAAGGCGATGCCCATGCACAGAAACAGAGCAGGGAGTGCTGCTGCCGTGAGGAATCTTCCGATTGAAGGTGCCCGTACACCACCAACCCGTGGAGCGGGTGGTGGGACGGCATCATGCAAGTCCCCGTCGTCGGACTCCGTGTCAGCCACGCTAGCGGAATCATGCGTGGAAGAAATATACGGAGGCAAGGGGTTGAAGGATTTAAGTGAGACCTGCGGCTCAGGCTCGAAGAAGCCCAATTTTACAGACATGTTGTCCATAAAGGACTGTTCGAAGGGCGGCTCACCGTCAACGAACTGCTTCGGGTAAATTAACGCGTCGCTCTCGGTCTCGACCGCCACTTCCGGTTCTTGCTCCACGACGGCATCGTCGATCACGGAGGGCGTGGCCGAACCGAAGTGGACCATTGGGAAGTGCTGAGTGTCGCACTCAGCACCACCAGCCACCTGTTTGAGCTCACGGAGAGCGGTGCGTGCTTCGTGCACGCGGGTAGCAAGGAGTGAGGGTTGGGTGGGCGTCAATCCCGCGTACTGTGCTCGGAGCCCCACGTCAAAGTCCTCGGAGAACGTGAAGGGCTCCTCGTCCTGCCGAACCAAGGGATGATCATGTTGTGCACAGAGTCGAGCAAAGGCCGTGTCGTCTTCAGCGTCGAACGCGGTCTGGAAGGCGGACACGAGGCCGTCGGCGTCGTCGGCTTGTTCAATCACGCACTTGTCGCACTCGATGTCGGCGGTGGGACAATTCGCGGAGTCATGCCAAAACCCCGGAGGGCATCGCACACAATCCGGAACGAAGGCCTTGGAGACGACGCGGAAGGAGACGGAGTGCATGCCGTAATTCTTCTTGTCGTTGTTGTGGCGTCGGACGCCTTGCGGCCAATTCCCGTCCTTGGGAAGGGGCGAAGCGGCGAAGCGGTGCTTCAAATCACGCCTACGGCCGTGAAACTTCCCATCCACCCGACGGTTCTGGCGGTCACGCCAGGAGGAGGGCGGAAAGTACACACCTGGCTTGCCCGTAGGCTTGCCCGTAGCCGGAGCCGGCCACCTAGTCGTCGGCTCGTCGTGCGCGTCCTCGTCGGAGAGCGTTGCAAGAACCTTGTTGGCGGCGTCGATGTGGAATTGAAAATCCCGAATGAGGGCCTTCACGTCAACGTCGGACGGTTGGCCAGAATACAGGATGTTCTTGTCCGTGAGGGGCACGTGCTTCCGCTTGCCGGCGTTGGCGTCCCAAATCTCGAGGACGTGGGCGTAGATGTCCTCAAGCTCGACCTTGGCCAACTCAACGTCGAGACGAAGGGGGGTAATCACCTTGTCGTAGAACTCGGGGTCGAGAGAAGCCAGAAGCTGCTTCTTGGCCATCATGTCGTCGAGAGGCCCAGAGGCGCCGTTGCCAATAGCAGTCAGGCACGCGTCGAAATCTTGAATAAGAGGGTCGGGGTCCTTCTTGTCGTCGAAATAAATGGAGCAAAGCTCCTCGTAATGTCCAAGAGGTCGAACCACGCGAGGGATCAACCTCTTGGTGACCTCCAGGAGGGCACGCTTGCCATCCTGAGGCGAAGCCCGTCCCGAGGCCTCAACCCAACGCCGCGCGGGTGAGCTAGGAGAAGTCAACGATGTCAAAGTCGAGAAGAGGATGGCATTGAAGATGGCGTTGACCTCCTTTTGCGCGTCCGCCAAATCAAAAAGAGCGGCGTTGTTGGGGTCTTTCTGCTCGAACGCACGCTGCAAGGACTTCACAATGGCTGTCCAGAGCGTGTTGCGGCGTACCTCATCTCCATGAAAGGTGTCCTCCTTGGAGCCCAAGGCGTCGCGAGAGATCCTCTTGATGATGTCGACATCCCAAGTGGAATTTTGTACAGCCGCAGCTCGAGTCCGGTCCGGAGCCGTGAGATTGACAGCCGGAGAATTTGGCGTCGGTCTATAGCGAGACCCGACGTCGCGTGAAAAAATCGTGTCTAGTCGAATTCGATTGTTGGCCCCCAAGGGAGGCGTGACGTGTGAATTTACGCTCATGATCAAAATCCAGTCGGTGGGAGCGTCGGGGTAGAGGGCCGATGTCGGAGAATGCAGAAAAGCGATGGTCGAGAGCCGTAAGATGCAGTGTCGGAACGGATAATTAAGGAAGCCGTAACTGTGAAATTGCAAGATCGGAACGCGGCGGCCAAGAAATCCCATGACAAAAATTGATCAAGTTTCAGTCGAGTAAAATCCAACGCGGACAATACAAATTAATCCCAGGTAGGCGAACGCTGCAGCGATACCAAATTTAATCCGCCCGTGAACTAGCTCTCGACCGCAACCGCGAAAATCACGACATCAAATTGAGCCCCCAACGCCCCACCAAGCGGAGTGGTTTAGCCACTCATGGAATCAAAAGTAGCGGAAGGTGCCTGGCGCACCATAACCTGTGGGATGTATAGTGCCGACTATATATTGAGGTGCGGATACTCAGAATGCTTACACTTCAGATAACATAAGAAGTCAAGTTAGATTGAGTGTCGCTCGGCTTAAGCCCGAAACCCTGAACCTGTGACAGCCGTACTGTACGGAGTACTAGTACAGACAGAGGACTGTGACACACACGGGGTGTCATATCCA